>CM034153.1:270491580-270725315 GCA_019776745.2 Taxus chinensis | reverse complement strand
AAAATGATAACCTGAACTAAAGGTAGATTAATCAGATAACACTAAGGAATCTCATTCACAAGGCATGCAAATGAATTAATCATTAAACACATAGATAGAGTTTCAAAGTGCAAGGAACAACTTTGAATATAATTAAAAGGTTTCAAACAAATTCTAAAAGAACTCTTCAAGTTGAAGAGTAACTGTCCGCCAAATCTCTTCAAAAAATATGTATATCAAATAATGTAGAGCACTCCATTATTTATAATTCCTAGGCTAAGCCATTATAGCTGAGAATTAAATAAAAATTACAAAAAAAGGTAATGTCATTTTGAAAGGGGAACATGCTCCCATAAAAATAGCGAATTGTTGTGGTGGGGGTTAGGACCAAGTCAACCCTATAACTTTGACCGTTTCTAGAGCTTCAACCTATCCTTTCATGGCCACTCAGCTTTGGCCTGGTTCACCCTCCTCTCCTTCCTCTGCATCTTTTTGTTTCCCTTCTTCCATGTAGCCATGTGGTGTCTGTATTCGAAGTAAAGCTTGACAAGTACCCTGAGTTTCTCATCTCCAGGTCCACACACATACTGATTCAGCACCAACATTCCGTTGTTTCAATCTCTTTTGTGATCCTTTCTGGAAACCTTCGAAGCTTACTTACAGCTTCGTTAGTCTCCCCCATAAAGTTTCTGGCATAGAACCAGTTTATTCAATGGAGTCACTGTTAAAAAAAATTGGCAATATCAACCATCCTGATCACCAAGTATTTGAATTCTCTTTGATCTGGTCCTCAAGAAGAGCATCTATATTCTCATTGAAAAACTTGCAGTGGGGCGTTTTCTAAATCTTCAGAGATATAATTGAGGGAATCCATAATTTCCACCCATTTATCCTCCAGCTTCTTAATTAGATCTTGTAGCACCTGACACAAGAATTCCATAGCTTTTTTATATTCAAACAATTTTGAGGCATCATGAATTACCTCCTCTTACAAAAGTAAGTCAAAATTTCCTCTCTTATGTCACTCCATGTCACCAAGGTTAAGTTCAAGTTGTTATTATATTCAGAGAGGGATTCATCCATCTTCGCGATGGTGGTTGTTACAATCTATAAATCAGCTAAATCTCCATAGCTTCCTTGATCAAGGGGTTGGCCTCCTGCAAGATCCTCTACATCCATCCATTCACTGCTCTCCCATTTGTTTCCTAGCTTTATGATTTCATGATAAGAAGAATCAATAGATGGTAGTTGAGATTTTCATGCCATAGTAGTCGAGATGTCAGTGGAGGGAGTGGGCTGAGTTACTCTGTGCATCATTGCAGTGAGCTACTCAACCTTGGCCTTAAGCTCATCCCTTGGTGGCCTTGGTTTTATCGTACTTCTCCAAAAGTGCCCAAGAGCAATATGTACATACTAACTTGGCTCCTTCAGTGTAGCCTTCCACAATGATAACTTGAGATCTTGTAATCTGCTACTATGATAGTCTCTTTATTTTTCCCCTCAATAGTGGTATCTACTTCTAGCATGCGCTCTCCTGATGGATTATCCATTAGACTTGATACGGTTCTCAGAATCTTGGCTTGTCTTTTGGGTACGGACTCTAATATGCTGAGATCTATCACATCTCCTAGAGGAACCTTTTTATTTTATTTAGAATTCTTTCTAAATAGCCACTCTGGTATAGCTAGAGCTGAGGAAGGGGGAACAGTAGATCCGATACCTGAGGTACCAGTTAAGGAAATATCACTAGACATGCCATCTTACATCTGAGGAGAGGTGGCAGTGATGGAAGGTGCAGGAATGAGGAGAGCCATAGGAATTGACAAGGTGATGTTGGGATTTAAGATTAAAAGAAAATGGGAGTGTCAAAGGAAGTGAGGAAGAAATGGGTGACCCAATATTTTTTGCCAGCTAATAAAACTAGAAATGACGAAAATACCTGGGCCATAGAAGGAGATGGAAAAAAAGAAATGGTAGAAGTGGAGGGAACCTGATATTGGAAGTGATAATGGAGGAAGGGAAAGATGGGATGGATCCTGAGATGGTATTGAGGGTATCACTTACTTCCACTATCTCACAAACTATACTGTATATGTTGTAACCCTGGAAGCAGTAGACCTTGAAAGAGATGAGCCACCAACCACAAATGAGATCTTCTTTGGAACCATGGGAACCCTTTGGGGTCGATCTCTTGCCGTTTGTAGGTTTTGGTTGGTGTACTGCTGATGTGGGCCCTGTATGTGAAGGTGATTTTCCCCTTTGGGTGAGATTTCCAAAGTGGTCAACCAGCTAAAAGTTCTTTTTAGAATGGGGCTCGCTCTTTCTTTGGTATTATTGCATTCTTCTATATACCAGTCAACCAATGGTAGTGGTCTATTAGCAACATCATCATCCCTGTATGATACATCTAGGACCTCATCATTATCTTGTAATTCCTTGGCACATCAGCCAACCCAAAGGGCCATACTTCGTCTAGGCTTAATCTTTCATAATCCCTTTTCCGTATGATGAATTTGTCTCAGAAATGGATCCATATATCTTCTATTGGGCATATGAGTATTGGATTTCCCTGTCTCCCTAAACTTACCCAATAGTCAAAGTTAGTTCATGGATGGAAGGTCCACAAGGTTACCTCATCCATTTCAGCATCCACATTTCTTGCCTTATGGATAGTTGTGAAAGAATACCTACCAATTGTAACAGGGAATCACATCCCCACCTTGTGATGCTTGTTTTGGATATTTTGGTAATCCAACAACTACTGAACCAATTCTAGAAGAATCCACTTGTCAATAGGGCACCTTGGAAACTTTTTTGGCGCGCCTATGAAACCTGGAATCCAAAGGTTGGTGAATGTGGGAAACTGAAGGTAAATTACTCCCCATTCTTGAACCTCTTGGAAAGCCTCATTGGAAATTTTTTTATTATATAGCTCCTTGTAAAAATTATAGAGGACAATAGAAAAGAAAGCATTGTTGATCCTTCGGAAGTTTCATCTCCCCTCATCGATAGTAAGCTAGGGATAAAAATTCATATATTTGGGATGTTCTGCGAACACCCCCCTGGTGTTTAACCCTACAAAATCCCCCATAGCAGCAGCTACATACACTAGGAAAGATTCCATGTAGAAGGATTTAGTCTCCTGCCACCTTTCCCAAACTGGTAGCGGATGTTGCTACTAATATGTTCACCCCATCAGATAACTCATCATTCTTCTTGATCGTTACTATGTACAAGAACATCCATTCTTGGAATTCCTTAGCAATGGAAGACCTGAAACTTTGCTAAAGAGTATAATGAGGTATTTGACCTCCTAAATAAAATCTAATTGATGTATAGTCTTGGGCAATTTGGAAAAATTCTTAGTTAGGTAAGACTTCATCATAACCTTCGAGTATACTTCTGCTTTTTATCCCAGTGCTCGATTGCTATCTCAGGTGAGATAGTTATGTAATCTTGTACGTCTGGAAGTTTGAAAAAGTCCTCTACAAAATCTGGGTCTAGACGGATGACCACCTTATCATCGTTATATCTTATCGACATAGAGTCTTCATTCTAGTGAGCTACTGCAGCTAGGAAAAATTCTGGGCATTACACGGATGTGGGGAAACCAGCGGCAAGAGCAAGACCACTGTCAAAGATGGCCTACATCCATGGATTTTTATTTGGGGCCTTTAATCTTTCCTAGAAATCGGGAAGATCAATCTACCTGAGATTGATGTCCCCGATATTTCCTAAATCAGAGGTTAAGCAAGATTGGGGAGCAACTCCAAGAAATGTGTACTTCATCTTCTCTTTCTCTTTTGAATTAGAGGTAGAATTCAAACCCATGTTTTGGGAGTTTGAATGCTACAAAAATCCAAAAATATGAGAGCAAGAAAACTCTGAAAACCTGAACCGAAAAAGTCTGAAAGAAAATATTAAAAGAAAACTCCAATTTTTTTTTCCAAAGTCAGGGATCCCAAAAATCCAAAATCTCCAATTCTCTAAAAACCCGAAGTTTGAATCTCTGATTCTCCAAAATCCAAAAACCCAAAACTGGAATCTCCAAAAACCTGAAACTAGAATCTCCAAAAACCATTCTCTTAAATTCTAAAATCCAAAAACTTCGAAGGATTTTGCCGAACAGTTCCTCCCATGTAATTTCTCGCCTTGTGATTTTTTGAAGGAATTCTCTGAAATGAAATTTTTCCAAAAGAAAATCTGAATGATCTCTAAAGTAACTACAAGAAGAAGTGTTAAAAAAATCAAAGTGGATTTTTAGAAACAGGGGGAAGTATGAGGGACTCAGATAGATCCCCATACTTAAAAACCTAGAAAAACCTCTACAGTAAAACAAGGTAAAAAAGAAGGATATCACAACAGAAAACAGAGGGGAAACAAAAAGAAACCCAAATGGGGAAAAAAGGAGAAAAAAGACCTAAAAATAAAAGGAAAGTAAAACCAAAAACATACCTTGAAAGGACGCTAAAAAGGACAAGAATGAGATTTCAGAGCAAATGTGTCAGGTAAAAAATTAAAAGTAAAAATCCACATTTATATAGAAATCCTGACATTAATGGTAAAAAATCTGATCCGTACGGAGGTAGGTGAGAATTAATCATGCTTAGAACCTCCAAATTTCTGAAACCCAAAAACCCAAAATTCTGAAATTTGGGATTTCAGCCTTCGAAAAAAAAAGGGGAAGTAAAGGATAATTTGGAAACTAAAATTCCAAAACCCAAAAACCTGAAAGTTTGAAATTCAGAATTTCGGAGTTTCAGACTTCAGAAAAAATCAAGTGAAAATCCTAAAATGTCTCGAAGAAATCTAAAAACCCGAAACCCAAAAAATATGAAAATTCAGACTTTCAGAGTTTCAGACTTCGAAATTCCGAGTTAGATTTAAACAAAAAAATCCAAAAAGTTCTGAAATTCCAAAAACCTAAAAGTCCAAATTTTTGGATTTTCGAGTTTCAGGTTTCAGAAAAAATCAAATGCAACTCCAAAACTTAGCTTCAAAACTTCGAAAAGGAAAAAATCCCGAAGTCCAAAAATTTGGAATTTTTCAGACTCTTTCTCTTAGTAAAATTCATTGTACGAGGGTTCCCTAAAAAACATAGGTCTGACATACATCCTTTTTCTAGGTAGGTTAAATGGTTAACAATTCCCCAACAACCTCAATGATGCCTAGTGCAATCATCTTGTCAATCTCTTCCATGGATTTGACGCATAGATTCATATTCATTTAATAAGGTATCTTTTGAATTAGGTGTGAACCTTCCTTTAACTTGATCTTCATTTCTCCCAAGGAGTGGTGAAATCCTTTAACCTCATGGTACCCATGTGGAAACAAATCCTTAAATTCACACAATAGATCAATAATATTTGAAACCTCCCTTTCTATCTAGTAATCTCCAATAGTATCTTCCTTAGGTTTTTCCTCTAAACAAATGTTAACCTTCTTGGTTTTCAGGGGTTCATGGTAGGCGCATTCTTTCTCATTACCACTATCCATAACCTCACGCTTACCGAAAGTATGGTTAACATATAATTTTTCCACCTCTTCACCATTTATCATGTATACGAATTTTCTTTTCCATTCATACACGTTGAAGTTGTACCTCCTTTGATTCTTCCTCATTAAAACACACTTATAATCCTGGTTCACCCAAAAAATTCTATATTATTTTTACTGTCATGGCACTATCTCCCATAGTTAGGATCTTAATAACCTGTGGCATCTCATTCACTGATTTTTTAGTACTCTGATACTTGAAATATTGAAGGAGATTAGCAGTCAACTCCTACCAGTTTCCTGTCTAACGGCACAGCTCAAAGTGAATGTATCATGCATGCATGCAGCCTTATAAGGTGAAGTAAATCTTATACATCCATAAATATGGAGGCATGACTTCTGCACCTTCCATCCAGGCCTTCTCACATACTTGGACGTGATATGAGGTAGGTTCTTTCCTATGATAGTCTTGTATAGTAGTAGGTGCATTGCTTTAAAGAAACCTAATAAATAACGTGATTCTCACCTTGCACCACTCTAGAAGTTTATCGTGATGGTTCACCCATCAACATGTTGCGGTCCTGAAAAAATTATAGCTAAGCATACTTCTCCATTCAATCTCACATCTCCATTGGGTATCCATTACTCACAGAAAAACATCGGGGCTCACTTTCCTAGTGTAACTTAGCAATTTTTTTCCTCCCAGGTGCTTGAATAAGCACGCCTTTGTTACTCTCATCACAAATCCTCTTAGCTACCTTCTAACTAACTCCTATGTCTCATGCACCCAATTGTCACATTCCGTAATAGTTGTATCACTTATAGATTGAGCATCTACCCAGTAAATAACACCTTCTTTTATTGGTTACACAACCTCAAGGTCCGTAATAGTGCACACACAGATTCAATCTAGGTATTCTTCTCCCAAGGGCTCAATATAGGGCTCTAACTTTCCATCTGTCAAAGGAATGATAACATGTTCCTCCTTGTTTTCAAAACTTATATACCCCTTATATAAACATAAGTCAACATTTTTATTATAGCACCATGGGTGCCTAAGTAACGCTAGAAAGTTTTCCACCTTAGTAAGTGCCAATACTTCGAAGTCTCTAGTGAATTTCACCCCTTGGATAGTGAAAGAAGCATCCTTTAAAACACCAATGGGCATTTTTTTTCTTATTAGCCATATAGAGAACATTTGAAAATGGTTGTAATGGGGGCCTTCCCATTTGGTTCCACACATCCAAGGTGAGAACATTAACTTCCATGCCTATGTCAATCAAAATATTACTTAGGAGAAATCCATCAACAACTGCATTCAATGTAATCTCCTTATCATAGTCAAGGTTGTGAGGAGGTAGATTAGCATGTAGAACCTGCCTCTGATGCTCTCCTCTGCCACTTGGTACTTTTTCCATTAGCCACTCTCCTAACAAATGGATGATATTCTCCCATCTTAGTATCTTACATGCTTCCCTAACTTCATATATATCCTAATGTGGAGCCTTAGAGTTCTTTTTATTATCTAACTACCCTGATTTCACCTTCAAGCATTAGATCTCTCCGTGTAGGCTGCAAATAACATCCGTTGTTTTTTGATACACTTCCTTTTAGTGCGTAGGGTATGGATACTTACCATGTCCCACTTCTTCTCTTTTGATCAGCAATTTTTTCTTTGGTATCTCCCTGGTCCACGCAATCTTAGCTCGTGTCATCACTAGTACAGGTTCTAACTCTGACTCATGCACCACCATTGGCATCCACTTTTGATCAACACACTTTACACTCACCATCCGAGTGCCCTTATCCTTTAATTTCTTCTAGCTCATGTGTTCAAATAATTCGAGGCATTCTTCATACGTGTGCTTTTTCCCACACCAAGAGAATTACACAAAATCAAGATACTTGTGCTTGTAATGTTCTATAGATCCACAGTTATAATAGGTTCCACAAGGGAATTCACTCCTTCTACCCCAACAATTACCATGGCCTCTAAATCTTCCTCAAAAGCCTCTACCTCGACCTCCTCCATCCACATGCCCTTTATAATAACGACCATCATCCTTGGAGCTATTGGCAATGCTAGTTTGGTGCACACCAATATCAATGCCATCATGTATCAATCAATCTACAATCCTTGGTGTCATGAGTAGTAGAGATGCAAATTTTGAAATAGAAGGACACATTCTTCTAGATGCACACTATAGTAGTGTACACCTACTTCCATCATGATCTCCATAAAAAATCTCACAGTCCAACAATATGGCATGAACCAAAATTTGTAGGAAATTTTACTTTTTATGACCCTCTACTTCACAATCTGTACACCATAATGTGTTATAAGTCTTGTGAGCCAAGTTCGCAAACAATTTCTCCAGTTATTTTTTCCATTACAACAATTTGGGCTTCTAGGAATAGATTAACTCCTATATCAACACTTCCTACTTCCTCAGCACACAATGCAAACTCTAAGGCCTTGCGCAGATATGTGAAAATCTTTTGTGAAAGTGCCCTCCTGAATGGTGTGATCAGTCCTCTGACAAACCACTGAGCATGCTACAAAGAGTGAATGTCATAAGACAACTTGAATAGATGAGTCTTGAAATGTGTATTATATTCACACACAATATTTTTCATTCTTTGTTGAATATCCTTCAACATCGTGATGCTTTTCTGTTCAAAATCAGGTATTTGGAACTCCGCTAAAAATGCATTACGCAGTGCAATGTAATCCACCATTCTTTAGTGTGGGTCATACTTCATGTACCAAATATGTGCATGCCCTTATAATGTGGTTGTAAACTAACTTTCTTTCCACTCCAATGAAATGATTCCCTTCACGTGCCATAGAAACACACACTTGTGTACATGTTCCATGACATCCTCAATGCCCTTGTAATTAGGTAAGTGGAGCGACATCTCATAAAACACTTGTTGATGGTGTTGTGGACCTTTTCCACCATACCTAGGACCTTGATTCCCTCTGGTGTTTCCTCCACCTCTAGACCCACTAGATCCAATAGTTCCAACTCCTCCAGATCCACCAGATCCTCCTCCTGTCATAGGTAAAGGGCCTAATGTAGTTACACCCTATGATCTCACCATCATGCTAAACTGTTCTCTAATATTCTGTGATACAAAACCACTCCCAGACGTATTTCTTGCGCCAATCCCAAACGTGATACTTAAACCTTTTGATCCCACACCTTGCCCAAATGTTGTGCCAAAAAAAATACCCCCAAACATAGGAAATGACTATGTAGCCATAGATATACCAAATGAAAAATTATACCTCCTAGGTGTCACTCAAATACTAATACCGATATAAACTAGATTATCAAAACTTATCTCAGGAACTAGAAAACTAAGCACAAGGGTTTGGTCACCATGTGACTTAAGATGCGTGCCTATAGCTCTCCTCCTTTCTTCATATGACAAGATCTCTCTAGAATTTGAGCGGGTTTCTCTTCCACACTTTACAAGATGGGGTATCTCAGACTGCTCATGTTCCATGTCCTCTGCGTGAACCTTAAATACTTCTTGTAACATCTAGCTCCATAAATCCATCACTCCTACATATTTGTGTTGTCTTTCCAACTCCCTCTCTCAAGATTCATTATACTTGATTTTCCTCTTCTCTCTCCATTTCTTCCGCAAGTTCTACCATCCTCTACCATCCCAGCTTCTGTGCCCCATGTGTAGTAGGAGTCTAGCAAGCCATGGGAAAGGATTCCAAACTTAAAGTAATGAATAGGATCTTAATAGCTAGTGGAATATCATGCAAGAATGATCCTCTAGAATTCAAACTCAGAAATATCTGGGAAAGAATACATAGAAGTATTGTATTCCAAGGTATAGCTAGTCGACACTCTACTCCACCAATGATCAACAACACAGGTCCAGGTTAGATTAGCATCATGAAATCATTGATATTCCTCCTCAGTCCAAACATAAGGTCTATAGTACCAACTTTTTCTTGATACATATGCTAAGATCCATTCATACAACTCTACTGAGAAACAACAAAAGAATTTCTCATAGATTTCGTGATACAGTTTCTCATCCACCTTATTTTCGTGCATCAAACTCAGATCTAGTATTAAACCTCTAAGAAAACTCATCCTTTATGTTTTTAAGCTAGGTCTCAATGTTTTCCAAGATCAAATTCTCTTTCATCACACATCATTCTCACAAAAACTTTGAAAATAGGTCCCAAAAATGTAACCAAAATGTAGTCATTTCTTCATATACCTTTTTTTTACCCCAAGTGCATCGGCATATCACCTAGCATGCATTGGGCACTCACCCAAGGCACATGCGAGTGTTAAGCCCCTCCTTTATGTGAGATTCATGAGAATTGTCTACCATTGATGGAGAATGAGTTGTAAAAATGGAAACATGGACATTCACTCAAAACCATAAGATATAGACAACAAATCCGTGTATAGATGCATTATAAATAGAAATGAACATTGTAAATAAGCATAATGAAACTAGATCTAACTCATAATAATATGAATAAAATAAGGGTTTACACTTTTGAGCATGAATAACCAGAATCACACACCATATATTGATTTATAAACATTTACAATGGATCCATTACATCATAAGGTCATATAGACCGAATACATCAAGGGATATTATCTTAAACCCTAAAAAATTACTTTACAGAGAGAGATTTCTTAGCTATTCTACCCATTACAACCCTTGTTCATCCCTAAATACATGCCTAATATGCTTAAAACCATTCTTACAAGCATTTCTGCAACACCTTGTCACTACCTAAAACCCTCCTTAACCCTTCATTTCCCCAGCACTTTGTTCTCACTCTCTTGTCTCTTCATTTTGGACCAAAGCACTCCTTTAAATAGGATATGGATGCACCGCCTTGGTTTCCTTCATGATAATATTACATGTCAAGTGGAAGGGTGGTCCTCCATGGTTGAATGCGTATGTCAGCTTGTAAATGTCTCCACTACCTGTAATGATCATCCTAGGAATATTCCTTACATGGTATATTCTTTTCTTGACCTCCAAGACTCCATGCTGGCACCTTATGCATTTTGCATGCCTACTCAATATTTTCATGTGTTTCTCATATGATAAATCATTAAAAATATGGCTAATTCCCTAAACCTTCATACTTTCACATGCGCCAACCTCTTCTATCGTGCGCTTTTCCCTTGTTTTCTTTTTCCTTAGCACCTTCCTTATTTACTACCTCCCTCATGCGCTGACTTCTTCCTTGGGACGTAGTCAATTTCAGGGTCCAACACTTATTCACAAAGTTAACCCTCCTTCCCTAAATTCTTACTCCCATTTACCTCCTCTCACTAAGAAATTTTCTCCCTTGCACTAACTGTAAGTAATTTTTCACAGTTCTAGGGGAATATCCCGATGTGATCCCCATCTTCATGACCACCAACATATTTTTTAATTTGCATTCAATAAATGGGAGCCTCCCCATTACCAAGAGGAGGTGCTTAGTCTAAGAGCATTGGTTAAAATACACTAATTTTTCCTTGAAAAAAATATTTCACCAAAAACCATTTAAAATGGTGTTTTCCATGTACTACTCTTGTATTATTTTATACTCCCAAAGTATTGTGGGTATCTTATCTTCCTAATCCTCCCTTTGTACATTACAAATGTTTTTTAGAAATCTTCCTAATACTTTTTTAGTAGCTTTCTCTTGTTTGTTTTCTTGGGGATGGTATGTTTTCCTTTGATAATGCATAATCATGAATTTTTATGCAAGAATCATAATAACCCTGTCACTGAATAGTTTTTGTGGGCAACCATACCTAGTTATGATATTTTCATATAGAAACTTTGTTATGTCCAGTGCTGTGTAATTCATTGTTGTTGTGGATTCAAACCATTTATTAAAGTAATCAATTTTAGTAATTATATGTCTAACCCTACATCTTTTAGATGGTGGGTGTATGGGCCAAATGAATTCTATTCCCCGTTATTCAAATGTTTGTGTGGCTATAAATGGGTTTATTGGCATTTCATCCTTTTTATTTGGTTTCCCTATTCTCTAACAAACATCAAAATTATTTGAAATATGATGTGCATCTTAAAACAAGGTCAACCACCAAATTCTACTCTATAAAATATCCTTTCCATTCAGTTATCCTACAAAGTGACCTACTATTATGTTTTCATGTGCTTCTTGTAATATTACTCCTCTTTCATGTTGTAATTCAACCCTACACAATACTTCATCCTTACCCAATTTATACGAGAATTCGTTTATAATTGTGTATGGAAAGGCTTTAGTGACTAACTTATTCTTTTATTTTTTACTAATGATATTATAAGATCCAATACTGAAGGAATCATGCAATTTCCTCAAGTTATTTTGAAATTGTGATGGATTTGAATAGGTACACATTTAGTACATATTTATCCAACTCTCAAGTTCTTCTCACATGTTTATTATTCTTAGATGGTCTAACCTTATATGTTCTCTTCCCAGTTTAACATTTATTCCTAAAATAACATGAGCCATATTAATATCCTCACTCCTAATAAAAATTTATTTACTAGATACTACAATGTCTGATGGTCTGTAAATAACTCAAAAGGTGTAACTAAAAGGTATTTCCTAAAAAAATTGAGTGCAAATACCATAACTAAATATTCTCATTCTATATTCATATAATTTCTCTCTACTAGTGATAATTTGTAAATCATAAAGTGAATTGGATGGCCAATTCCCCCTTCTTCGTGTTGTGCAAGGATTTCTCTTATTGCACTACCTGAAGCATTAACCTATATGTTAAACACTATGTTCTAGTAAGGAAATTCCAATATTAGTGTAGTGATTAATTCTATTTGAGTTGTGTGAATGCATTCTAGCTAATTTGTGGTCCATTAAAATTTGGCTCTTTTCAATATAGTTGTTTCATAGGTTGCACAATATTGGCATATCCCCTTATTTATGTTCTTTTATATCCCATCTATTTGAGGAATGCACGCACTTTGTAAAAAAAATTAGGAGGTTTATGCCAATTATAACTATAATTTTTACATGATCTAATAAAATCCCTTCTTTTAAAATAATGTGTCCAAGTAATATCCAAAATAGGTAAAGGAAAAACCTTTATTCAAATTCAACACAATGCACTACAATGTTTTAACATAAGACATACCTTAGAAATGTGTTATTTAAATAGGGATAAGATTGTCCAATCATCTAGGTAAACTTACAAAAACTCATGTATGAATTATTTGAATGTGTTATGTTATGGAGCATGTTTTCATGTGTGGAAGTGTTGTATATTGTACATTAAAAATTATTTAGCCTCGAAAAACATTCCTGATATTTTGGGAACCGTGATCTTCTCATGTAGGTAGTATTTTGACCCATAGGTTTATGGTGTGGTTTTAGCCCAAGGTTTTGGTGCCCATGGTATTGTAAAACTTCTTAAGTAGTTTCATATTGATGTTCTTGGGAATATTGTAGGGGATGAAATGAACATTGTAGATGTGTGAGTTTGAGTGTGAATTTAGGAGAGTTTGTTAAGCAGAGCTCCAAATTAATCTAGGTATTGTATTGAGAGAAATAGGTGGTCTGTAATAAAATTTAAGCAAGTGATTCTTGTTGGACATAGCCCAAATTGGGTGAACCATGTTAACTATTGTTTTTGTGTTGTGTCCTTTTATTTTCTGCACTTTTATTTCATATTTTTGATATGTTTTTGCATATTAGTTTCTACTATTGTGATTTTTTATGGGATTTTTCTGCATATTTTATCCCCTATTTCCTAAAAAATTGGTATCAGAGCTTGTTTTTGTTTTCTAAAGTGTTTAATTGCAAGGAAAGTTTTATCTTGAGTGGGAACTATGGTAGATGATGGAAGATCAAAGGTTAATAAATTCAACAAGAAGAATTTTAGTCTTTGGAAGATGCAGATGGAAGATTACCTTTATAAGAAGGATCTTTATATTCCACTATCTCAAAAAGGGATCAAACCCTCAAACATGGCAGATGTAGATTGGGATTTTTTGGATAGGAAAGCACTTGTGAAAATCCAGCTATGTCTTGCATCTTTGGTATTATTTAATGTTTCAAAGAAGAAGACTACAAAAGAACTTATGGATGCATTAGGGAAGTTATTTGAAAATCCCTATGCCTCTAACAAGATATTTTTAATGAAAAATTTGTTTAATATGAAGATGTCTGAGAATAGTTCAATAGCAAACAATTTGATTGATTTTTATATGGTTGTGAATATACTAGCTTCGATTACAAAAAAAATGCATGAATAAGTTAGGGATTTATTAATTTTTTATTCCTTACCTATGAGTTAGAATAGTCTAGTAATGGTTGAAATAAAATTGTTTCCAGCTAATTCAAATTTGAATTTTGAGGAAGTTGTAGGGATGATTATAAGCGAGGACATGTGAAGAAAAATCTCTGGGGAATCTTGTACTTCAGGGAATGCTTTGATGGTGGAAACTAGAGGGAGACAAAAGAATAGAGGAAGCTGTGGAAAATCAAAAGATCGCAAAAGGTCAAAATCCAAATCAAAGATGGTATGTTGGCACTGTAGAAATCCTGGGCATGAAAAGAAGGATTGTTGGGATCTTCATAACAAGAAGAAACAACGGGAAGAAAATAATGAGGTTAATGTGGCAATAAGTAATTTATACTAGGATGTTTTGATTCTCTCTTTGGATAATATTGTTAAATCTTGGGTTTTACATTTAGGGAATTCTTTCCATACTACTCCGCATATGCATTATTTTGTTGATTACGTTCAAGGGGATTTTGGGAATGTTTATCTTGGTGAGGATGAGCCTTGTAGCATAGTTAGAAAAAGTTATTTTCAGTTTAAGTTGTAGAATGGGAATACATAAATATTGAAGGATTTCATACATGTGACTACATTAAGACAAAACTTGGTATCAGTGGGGTATTTGGGAAATGAAGGCTTTATTGTGATATTTACATCAGACTCTTGGAAGGTTATTGTATGCACAAAACTTTACAAATGCTACATTGTTAGATAATGGTTACAAAATGTCCCCAATGATTATTCATGTCGTTTCCAAAGGTTTTTGAGCTCCTAAACCTCCTTGCATATTATATTTTAATCCTATTTTCCCTTACTTAACCACGCCTTATCTTTTTGTAGCCTACCGCTTCATTTTGCCATAGTTTTGGCCTTTTGTTACAAAATCGCTGCCCAACCTAGGCAATGGTCTTTTAACTGTCACCCAAGAAGAGGGGTATTTTTTTAACTATCACTCTTCTTAGGGTGGCAGTCCTGTGTGCTTTTTTCAAAATATTCACTTGAGAATTGATGCATGATTACATCACTTAAGTTCACTTTTTAAGCACATTTCTCACCCGTTTTACTTGATTTCAAGCTTGAGTGACTTATGGTAATCTCCTCTTCCACTTGTGATATGTAATTGACTATTCAAAATTCCCCTTCATGTGTTGATGTGGTACCCCATGGGTGTCAATTTTTCTAGTGCAAATCCCATCCAATCTTCTATAAAACCATCACTTGTTCTCAAGAAAATGGTCAGAGATCATTTTATGTATTCTTATGTTGTTGAGATGCCACATTATTTCTAGAAATTACATAGCCAAGCTCTATTCATTTTTGTTATCTCTCTTCCACCTGCATTGCTACCAGACTGCTATCAAGTTACCATTGCTCCAATGCCTTCTCATTGTTTCTTCTACTTCATTCCCAATCTCTTGGAATCACGTGAAAATAGGAGATTGAAAAGATCAAGTGAGGGGAAAAATCATAACTCATCTATATTTTCCATTACCCCATGTTTCTAGGTTAGGGTTGATGTTAGTTTTCTTCGTTTCTTCAAATTATTGTTCTTGAATCATACGCACATATATATCAAATAGAATAAAAGAGATAGATTCTTCATTACAAATAGTTAAGTCAATTTCAAGGAGGCTTTACATATTCCATAGAAGTTATTGGTGATAGATTCTTCCTTCCCTATCCTTGTGGATTTGGAGGGAAGTATATCTAGAGGAAGATTTCTTTGCCAAGCATAAAAGTAATAAATTTTTCATATATTGTGGTTTCCCTTAAATTCTAAAAATTTCTATACATGAGGTTACAATGGATGAAAAGCTTATAAATCTTTCAATCTTCCCATGTATCTAAGATAGGATAGGATTTAAAAAATCCACAATTACTTATAGGAAAATATTTCATTTAATTAAAATAGATTAGAGAAGCTTCAATTGTTTAAACTATACTAGATTTCTTCCGCACAGATAAGCAACTACATCCGGTTGTTTTATTTTTTTAGGATTGATTAATTAAATTATAAGCAATTTATTTCCTCTATACATACTATTATCCTAGAAAATTTACAAAAACCTTTATTTTATTTAGAGTGGTTGTTTTGTATTGTTTTTTTTCATTCATATCTTGAAAATACCAAAAACATATAATAGTTTTGATTTAATTAGATTAGTTGTTATTTATTTAATTAAATTATATATTTGCAATCCATGATCATAAATGAACCAAAACAAGAACAAACATACGCCATTGATCCATTGGTCCCACAACCAAATGGGTCTGAATTAATTACGGACATAGATACAGGATTCCATTTTCTTGTCCTCAAAACATCAGCATGATACACTAAGAAGATTAAACAATTAAACATTTTGAATATCGCAACTGATAAATCTTATGAATATTAAATTACCCCTAGTAATAAATTTTAAACGTACATGACCAAATAAGGACTATAGTCATCAATATTTTATAGTTTTGATCCATGGGTTCTCCAACCAAAAGGGCCCAAAGATCAGTTGGACCTCAATACAGGACTACGCTCATTTTATAGGTCATCACCACTTCCACCATACATCATTCGATAACTAAGTGTTCTGGATGAGGAAGCTCAACAAGCCCTCATATTTTAGACTGCTCCATCTAATCGACCATAGAGCTATCAGGATCTACATCTTCCTCGCATATTCTATGACCTTGTCTGGAAACCATTACAAGGAACTTGTTGGTTTTCCACGCATTCTGTAACCACTAGAAAGGATCTCCATGGAGCTTGATATTGACTAGAGTCTCCAGATAGTTATTATTTCATATCCATCTATCAGACCCATTCAGGTTAGAGAGGCCTTCCTTTCCCTTGATGAGAAGATCATATTATTTCACGTAGAGGACATTTTTTTGCCGTGACAACTTGCCCACCCCATTTACACAAACTTTCATCCCCATACCACGTTTCTCTTTCCATGGCCATCCACACATTTCCGCATCAACTGCCTCAGCATGACCTTGGAAAGTCAAGTGCGGTTGAAGGTTGCATGTCAATTTTCATCCATAAAAATTTGTGAACCTAACATAAAGAGAAAGTATATTTTCATTTCCATTTCTTTCATCCATCTTATCCTTCTCTCATTATTTTCCAGGTAGTTATTGTAGAAATTAATCTGATCTAATACAAAGAATCCATGAAATAGCTACACAGACAATAATTGAAATCAACAACTCTATATTATATTTGTATTAATTCACTATTTCAATACACTCCATTATATAGGAGATGTAAAATAACAATCCTTACAACAACATTTGTCTTCATATACAACCATACACCCATATGGTTTCAACCTCTCACCAATATAATAATAAAACAATACTAATTGTTTTATTATTCTAACTTACTAACTTACCACATACTAACCACATTTTACATTTACTATTTACATTTACATAGTAAATGTACTTTCACTAATTTACCATAATAATAATTACACATGTAATTATTATTCACCCATACAAATGGAGCACTAATATATATTTCCTAACAGTTATATACCCCCCGAATATGTCAGGAAAAGACGGATATGGCCGACCCATTTTGGGTATCGAAGAATTTTACTACCAAATTGGTAGGTGACAGCAGTCACCCTTACTATCTGTGTGGGCGGACAACTACTCATCTAATTTCCATGTGTCTCAAACTCTTCCTCCTCAAGGGACCAACAATGGTTCCTCAGTCAAGATTGAGGAAATTGAAAAACTTACGCATACATAATGGCTTGAACTTTCAAGTTCTAACAATATGACATTCATCAGAGATTCGGGGTCATCTCCTTGGGTTTTGTTTAGAATGCAAATCAGTATGCTTCCAGATCAAATCCCATTACTATATTAGGATTATTTATCACATTATGCCCAAAGTGAGAAATGCTTCCAAAATATGAATCAATCTCTAGATAGGATAAAAGTACATTTTGATGTCTTACTTTAGAACAAGATACCAAACTCCTTTACAACCTAACAAAGTTATATAACATACACTAAAGTAAAACACTATGCCCTCATCAATCAAGGTCATCTTAACATTGGTGGATAGGGTTAGAGAATTGGAACTTTCTAAAACTACTCATACTCCATCTATTGTTGGAAAAGGAAATATTCTCCATCATCAATAGAACTTTGGCCAAGTTCCTACTATGTCAAATCCTTCACCTGTTTACATGGTCATTCCTTCCCTTGGAGATATTTTCAAAGGATCGGGCACCTTGGGTATGCCCCCTCATACTATGTATGGATACCCTCAACAGTGACCAACCAGAAGTGTATTCTCAAATTCCATCCCAAATGGAAATGCAAAGTTCCTTGGATTTTGTCTCCTACTCTGTACCAGAGTAATGTCCCCCCATATGTACAAATGTATTCCAAATTGCCACAAGGGTACATGTACTCTTTTCCAAATCCATATGGTTAGCTATAGGGTATACCTTATGCCTCTACAAATGATTATTCTATACCATATCAACATCCTATTCCACCTCTGCCTCCCCATCAGGGGTCATTAATGGTCGAGTCTTATGTAGTGGGGAGCTATTCTAAATATCTAAAAAATCCCTTGGACTTTACCATATGAAGTGTAATGCTTTTGTGACCTCTACCAGATATTCCTAAATTTAAAGGGGAGGGAGATATAAATTTGCATATCAAAGCATATGCCACCACCATTCGAGATTTTCTCCCATGGGATGCAATTGTAGAAAATATATTCCCTAATAATCTTGAAGGAATATCTCTTGACTAGTATTATAGGATACCTAAGGCTTCAATACATTCCTTTAAACAACTCATGTCTGAATTCATTAAATATTTCAACATGAACAATTTGTTAAGGATAGGAATCAGGGAGTTCTTACATATAAAGCAAGAGCACAATGAGTCTATTATGCATTTCATCCAAAGACAATAGAAAGTCCTCTAATCTTTGGCAATCACTCCCAACATGTATCAGATGGAGCTATGTGATCTATTCCTTAACTCTCTTAACCAGGAGAAAAAGGATAAATTTCAGAAGTTCCCACTTAGGAGCTATGAAGAGGTGTTAGAGGGTGCTCTCTATATAGATCAAGCAACAATAGAAAGTGGTCGCAAGACCTGCATTTCAAAAAGGATATTTATCACTCATAATCAGGGTAATTCAAGTTATCACAACAACACAAAAAATAATCAAGGACCTAAGGTCATAAAAAAATGTGGTGTTATAACTGATGGTGTTATAGACCAATCAAAGAAACCAAATGTAGTTAACACCTCAAGCACAAATAACGTTAACAACAACACAAATAGTAACAATTAGAGGAGTAACAACTTTTATCCTACAATTAATGTGGTGGACTTCAATCGTCCTCCACCCCAAAAACAACAACAATTTTAAGATCAAGGCCCTAACAAGTACCCAAACGGGTACCAAAACAAATATCAAAATCAAGGGCAATGGCCTCTGAAATTAAATTATAATAACCAAAATTTTAATAACAATTATAACTTTGGACTGTGACAAAATAAAAACCAAAGACCTTGGGATTATGATCCAAACCTATATTGTAGCTTCCGTAGGATCTGAGGGCATGATGTCAAAACTTTCCTAGACTGTAACAAGTTCCTACAATGCTTACCAAAAGACCAAAGGCAGCTCTTTTTCAAGATATTTTTTGTAAATCCTATGATGCCAACTCAAAATAATAACACGGGGCCTATATCCCCTGAAAACACACCACTCGGGATCTTTAACGATCCCCTTCTAATGCATCCTAACAATGGTAAGCTAGACCCCAATGACACAAACAAGGGTATCCCAGTGGGAAATAATGATCATGAAGCTTCGAATTCATCAAACCCATTCTTGGAGCCTATATTAGATGGTCACCAATGAACTAATATTATGGGTCTAGTAGACATAGAAACATAACCCTAAATAAACATTTCTATGAGAGCATGAGACTACTCTTCACATTCCATTCCTATTTATCCATCTATATCATATGATGTTCATTAGACACTTTTGGAGCTTGTGGGGGCTTATGACTTGATCAATGAATTAACAAAGATCTTTTCTCACATCTCCTTCTTGGATTTTTTTAAAAACTCCCCTGCTCATAGATCTTCTTTATTGGAAGCATCGGGTATTGGACATTTGATCAATTTCACTCCTCCTCCAGAAGCACAAATAAATCACATAGACTTTAATGTCTATCCTCATAGGAAGCCAAAAAGAGATGTTGGATTTGTATTCAACATCAATAAGATGCCCATAGATGTAAATTTTGTACATATAGGTGATCCAACTCTTTATCTATAGATTTGGATTTACAATAACTACATAAAGCATTCAATGATTGATGACAAGAAAACAGTCAACATTTTCCTCACTTCTTTTCTCTAGAAGTTAGGCTACAAAGAAACCAATTATTTTTTAAAAGGAAACACACTGAGAGGGTATGATAACCTCAATGCAACATCAATTGGAACCATAGTGCTACCAGTTACCCTAGGGCCCAAAACAGTTCTTACAAATTTTTATATTATATATTGGGAAACCAACTATAATATGATTCTCGGTCATCCTTGGATACATTGCATGAATACAATCCCTTCCACATTATTTCAAGAATCTATATTCCTACACTTAAGGAAATTATGTGTTGTACAGGGTGACCTGAAGCCATTTGACATTCACCTGGATAACCTAAAGAAGAATCCTGGGGTACATTCTTATTTTGAGCTCCCTACAAACCAGTTGAACAAGCCAACGAGTTCAACACTAGAGACAAAAATAATTCCCACAATTGAATTATAATCTACCAACTTAATCAAAGGGATTCCTAAAATCAAGGATGAAACTATTGTCGTAGAGACAATATCAACAAGAACCATGGAAAATATTGTTGAGATTTTAGAGAATGAATTACCCATTCTCCTTCCATTTCATTTCATGGGCATAGGGCATGCTCTGGGACTCGGATCTCTTCCGGCCAATGGAATTTACATGGTTGAAGTCTCAAAAGGAAAGGAAGAAGATACAAAGGATGATTCAACATCAATCTTCCAAGAAACTTTTGGAATCTTAATTTTGATGGAGAAAAATGTCACTTTGGCGTTGGGGTAGGTATGATTCTTAGTTATCCTGAGGGGAAATTCATTCCTTTTTCCTTCAAGCTAGATTTTGAATGTACAAAAAATACTACATAATACGAGGCTCTCCTTCTTGGTTTCATAGTAGCCAAAAGGATTTGTGTTTGTAATATTAGAGTATTGGGTGATTCATAGTTAGTCATTAATCAAGTTTTAGAGGTATATGAGACGAGGGCAAAACACTTACAACCCTATAAAATTGTTGTACTCAACTTAACTAAAGGTTTTGACTTCATTTTAATTGAAGCCATCCCATGTGAATAAAACCTTCTCATAGATACAATATCTACTTCTTCTTCCCACTTATATCTGAACAAACAATTAGAAGATACCAACTTTACAGTTTCAATTAGAGTAGAACCCTTAGCTCACAAAATGCCCATGAATCCAATCTTGGCATATGTTGAGACTAAGAATGATCATGTTACCCTGGATTATGTAGAAAATGATGAATCCATCTTAAGGCACCTTAACACTTATAAAAATTTACATCCCGCGCATCGTAAGAGAGGCTTTTCTCTCATTCCTCACTCTTCCTCCTATTTTGGAGATCACACAATGGATCCTTCTTCCTCGGAGGACCTTGAAATTTTTGAGATAGAAGAGGAAGGGGAATTAGAACTACCTTTGACCCCACCAAATTTTGAAGATGGTAATTCCTATTTGATTGAAGGGACAATTGATATGAATATTGGGATGGAGGAGGACCCAAAAATTCTGAAGTTAGGTTCTTTGATGACTCCTTAAGAAGTAAATATACACACGAATATTATTAATTAACATTTAAAATCCTTCACTTTTAGTTATAAAAAAATGAGAGGAATTTCTCCTCATGTTGCAGTTCACAATCTAGTGACCAAGTCTGATGCTAAGATCATCAAGTAAAAATCTACAACTGTAACACCAAATGTGGCGCTAATGGTCAAAGAGGAAGTTATGAAACTCCTACAAGTGGGGTTCATAAAACCTATTTATTATTCAATCTAACATCATCCCCATTCTTAAAAAGAATGGAAAATTTGAATTTGCATTGAATTTCAGGATATAAACAAAGCATGTCCCAAATATGATTTCTCATTACCATCTACTGATGTTATCATTAACGCAATATCTAGTTATGATTTTTCACTTATGGATGGTTTTTCTAGGTACAATCAAATTAGGATCTCTGAGGAAGATCAAATAAAGATGAATGCAGTCATGTCATTCAGTCTCAAGGATGTTGGTGTCACTTACCAATGATAAATGAATTACATATTCTATGATACTATTCACAAGATTGTGGAATTATATGTTGAAAACCTTCTGACTAAGGCCAGAAAGCACTGCAATCACCCTAAGGTGTTTCACATCATCCTATCTCATCTAATTGAATACATCATTACATTGAATCCAGATAAATGTGTGTTTGGTGTGACGGGAGGAAGATTACTTGGATGCATCATCTCTTTATGGGGGATTAATATAGATCCGACAAAAATCTGAGTGGTTCTAGAAATGATCCCCCCATCAGACAAGTAAGGCATTAGGTCCTTTCTATGAAATATCAGTGCAATCTAAATATTTATTCCTGATTTAACCTTAGTTAAATATCTGATAAATAATTTATTAGAGAAGGACTATTGTAACATCTAGAAGGATGAGTGTCATGAGGCATTTGAATCAGTCAAATGATTCCTTCTATTACCTCCCACACTCATGCCTCCAAAATAATATTTCCCTCTCATTTTATATTCATGAGCTACAGACGTCTCATTATCCTTCATGCTAGTAAAATAATATAATGACAAATGTGAGCATGCAGTTTACTTCATCAGTCATAATTTTCTTGACTATGAGACACGCTATACCTAAGAAGAGAAATAATATTTTGTTATAGTGTTTAAAAAAATGGTTAAGGAATTACATTCTTAACCGAGAAATCAAGGTCATTGTTAAGACAAATCACCTACGGACGTTTCTAATGTAGGGTTCTTTATATTAAAAAATGGATGTTTCATAACTTTTGTTAATCAGAAGTCTGTCAAAGGACAATTATTACAGATTGGTTAGCTGAAAACCCATTAGATGGTGGGGAACTGGTGAACTTGGATTTCCTCGATGAATTCATGTATTACGTAGAGATAAGGCCTCTTATTACTGCATGCCCCTGGTATGTATACATTGTTAACTTCATTATGGATCGCGCATACCCTAAGGGGGTGAACTCAAAATAGAGAAGATGGCTACATTTCATAGCCCCCAAATATGTAATCATAAAACAATTTCTCTGCCACAGATCCTTCGATGGATTTTTGTTAAGATGTGTCAATGAGGAAGAATCTAAAAATATCCTCTATAAATCCCATAGTGGAGTATGTGGATGTCATGCCACCTCTATAAAGATACATCATATGGGCTATTTTTGGCCTACATTAGAACATGACGTAGTAGAGTATGTGCATAGGTGTCAAAAGTTTCAAGAGTTCTCTCACGAGATCCATATACCTTCCCAAGCTCTGCAGTCAATTGTGACACCATCGCCCTTTTCCACTTAATGCTTATATTTGATAGGGAAATTATCTCCCTCGTCAACGGATGGAAAAAATTTCATAATCATGGCCACTGAATACTTCATAAAGTGGGTAGATGCCATGCCTCCTACCACCATTCTGGGATGTGTAATTATAAAGTTCATTTTTAAGCAGATTATCTATAGGTATGGGATCACATAGGTCATTATCTCTGATAATGAAACATCTTTAAAGAATGAATAAGTACGTGAGTTATGTGAAAAATTCAAGATAAAACACCACATGGCTTCTCTCTATTACCCTCATGCCAATGGGAAATTTTATCCAGCTAATAATACTTGAAAGTCCATTCTCCTAAAAACTATAAAGGAGAACAAGCACAACTGGCACTTAAAGTTATTTCCAGCCTTGTGGGCCTATAGAACATCAATGAGAACGGTGACATGGGAAACCCCCTATTTTTTGTATTTGTTTTTGAAGTGGTTTTACTACTTGAAGTTGAAATAACTAGTCTTTGGATATTACTACAAGATATTTTAGGAGAAGAAGGTTATCGTGAGGCATGACTCTCTAAGTTAGAAAGCCTCAACGAAGCTCATCTTAATGTTAAGTAGTGACACAGTACTTATGCTGACATGATGGCTCGTTAGTAAAACAAGATGGTCTATGAATGTGAGATATGTGAGGGAGATTTGGTATTATGACTTGACAGCCAGATAGACAAGAAAACCAATGAGGGAAGGAAATTCAGGCCCAAATGGTTAGGCCCATATCAAGTTATAGAGGACTGTACAAATGGGACATATTGCCTGTGTACACTAGAATGTGAGGAATTTGGTGAAATTTTCAACTCCCTTCACCTAAAGATATCTACGCACGATCCATTTACATTTTTATATGTATACTATTGCATCTACATTTTATTATCATCTGCTAGTTCATTCTGTGAAATTTGTAATCAAGGAACTATTTTCAAGTAACTTTCAAAAACTTCTGGAAATATTGATGATACTTAAAATCACATCTCTTCAAACATTCATAATATTTTCATCAATATTTCTAATCACTTCATCAGTTCAATAAGATAAGAAATTTTTTTGACACTAATCCTACCAAAGGCATACATACTTGGTTCTTCCTATAGCTTCCTTCTCACATAGTTGTTTTTCCCATAGTCTATTCTAGAAGATTCATGATGTCATATCTTTCCCCAGAAAAACCTCTTTGGTATAAAAATCATTCTAAACATTTAATCCCAATTTGTTTGTTCACCTATCTCGTCCTTTAGTGTTGAGCCCTCACATATTACTCATTACATGGGGTTGAGGCTAGGGGCAATCTCTTCTTCCCAAAAGCACAATTTAAAAACTTAAAAAAAAGTATATATCTCAAATCAAAATCAAAATTTTCATTTACACACTTATTTTCCCCACCAACCTTCAGTGTTCAACCCATGCCTCTTACAGGTGGTATGAGGTTGCGAAAGGAGGGAAGTTCCTTTACTCACCTATGCCTTGTACCTGGTGATGAGCCCATGCCTCCTACTGGTAGCATGGGGAAAGGTGTAGGGGGTCTCTGTAAATAAATTAATAAGTTAAAATCAATTTCATTTAATAAAAAGTGCTTTAAAAATCTTAAAATCCCAATAAAATTTAATTAGATGTGTATGTTCCAAGAGAGTTAAAACTTTAAAACCATATTATGCCAATCAAGAGGTCATTTATGGATCTAAGTCTAGAGAAAATTGCAAGAAAATCACATTCTAGGATATGTAGTAAACTGTGTGTAGAATTAGGTTGTAGGTTCCTAAGTTGGTTTATGTCAAAATATTGTCTTTCTCTCACCATGTCTAGTCAACAAAATCATACAGTTCGTGTCCCTTCTAGCTCATGGTGTTAAGACCTAACATCTTACTGGTTGTGTGGGGTTAGGAGTAGGGAAAATTCATTTTATTATCATATCATTATTCATCACATATTTCCAAAATGAAAAGAAGTATCAAACATTTCTTGAGAAACTAAAGTTCAAAATTGCATTTTACTTACATAATCATCACAAATCAACATTAAAAAATATCATAAAGATGTCATTTTGTTAGCATTCATCATCCACTACATGTATTCTAAAAATCATATAAAATCATAAATACATTTGTCCCTGCCCTTGTGTCCCACCAAACACGAAGCCACAATACCAATGATGGCATTGTGTAGGGTAGGGATAGGTGTGGTGGACACAGATAAAATCCTCATACCCTACTTGGTGCCCACTGACACCCCATCATCCCCCATATAGGAGGCCTAATGTCTAGATCTTGTTGTGCTCCCTGCAATCTCTAAGGTCATCGTCTCCTAGTCACAAATACACCAAGAATCTTGTAGACGTCCTCTAGAGTGATGGTCCACTCTCCCCTCACACCTGGAAATTGGAAAGTGTTCCAGGACGCAACCCAATAAGACAATAGATCACATAGAATCTGGCTAGCTGGTGCTATGTGTAGAACCCATGTAATCCTTTATATACCAGCCCAGTGCAATAAAGAGAACGAAAAAGAAGTAAGAGGAGAAAGTGAATCTAGATCGCCAGAGGGTAGAAGTGCGACGCAAGGAGCAGCGATGCGGAGAGACGGGAGCGACGAACTCGCGAGAGGCGAGAGTCAGATGCCGAGACCACCAATCAGCATCACCAAGTAGAGCGCGACAGCATTAAGAGAAGAGCGCAGGCGACAGAGAGAGCCGACGAGGCGAGGTCAGAGAGAGAGCGAAGAGAGAGGAAGATACGGAGAGACGAGTAGCGAGAGAGGCGCTAGCGCCGCGAGGCGACGAGCGAGCGCGATCGAGAGCGGCGCGCGAGGCGCGAGAGCGCGCGAGAGCGCGTTAGAGCGAGAGAGAGGCGCGGCGGATCTGCGAGGCGAGAGCGCGCTGCGGAGAGAGAGCGAGATGAGAGGTGCGAGGAGAGAGAGCGAGAGATGAGCGAGGTAGGAGCGTGAGAGGATGAGACGATGATGGCGGCGAAGAAGAGAGATAGAGCGAGAGCGCGCGCGCGGAGAGAGTGAGCAGAGGGCGCGATCGAAGAGCGAGAGCGAATCAAGCGATGTAGAGCGAGAGCCATCGCTACCTTGTGCTGATCTCGAGCTCGCTCGCTCGCACGCTATCGCTTGCGCTCTATATCTCTCCGCTCGCGTCTCTCTCTGCTCTTCTATCTCTCTTCTCTCTCTCTTCTCTCCTCGCGCCGAGCGCGATCTCGCCTGCTCGCAATCGTCTCGCTCGCGACTCTCTCTCTCTTCTCTCTTATTTCTCTCTCTCTCTCTCTATCTCTCTCTGACAGTGGCGGGATAAATCCTTATGAATTCACCCAAAATTAAAAAAAAAACGCAAAGTTAAGGTAAGTTTAGTGACAGTTTTATAGGCCAAGCTTGTAAAAAAAATAAAACAACTTAAAAACCAAAAAAAATAGTTTAACTTGGTCAAATTAGCTCGTTCTCTTGACAATTACAAGACCCCCACCCTGTGTATAGCGATAGTTTTGTGACTACCACCTTCTCAAGGTGGCGGTCTTGTAACCACCACCCTGCATAGGGTGAAAGTCCTATCCAGAATGCACGACCCGTCCATTTTAACCCAAAAACTAAAAAAAAACACAAAAATGCACCTTTTAGAATAAAACAAAAGCTAAACCCACCTAAGACACACCCTAGAGATCATTTTAAGACAAGAAATTTCAAAAAAACCCTAGTAGGCTTTGATTTTCAATATTTTACATTTTAGGTTTCAAAATAAACAACTGAGAAATGTTAACATTTGTCTTCGTTGTTGGGTCTATAACTCGAGAAGCCGTGATAACATCTTCACTCTTGTTGTTTTGACTATACTCTCACTCAAAATGGTCACCGTGGGTCCAGAGCTCCAAAATCACTAAAGGGGATATGTGCAAATGAATTTAAAATGAATGGTTTCATTATATATATACTTTATTTTAACCTTGTTTTGATTGTATGTGCTTTATAGGGCTGAAGCGTTGGCGCATGTATACTTTTATCCCCATGCAGATGGTAAGTCATCTTGTCATTTTGTTTTAGTGTTTATTTTCCAATACTTTATCTATCTACACTTGAGTTTTGCTTTCATCTTGCAAGTAACGAGAACTTGGACACCAAAATTTTGGCACATGGACATGTCAAGATTAGCTTCTAACTCCCTATTTCAAGAATGTTGTACTCAGAATCTATGTTTTACACCTCTTCATGGCTAAAATGCTTCTCTGAGGGGGCAATATGTACGCAACCAAATTTTTGTGTGCTACATTATCGTAAAGCAATTACAAAAGGTCCCCAATGACGATTCATGTATTTTCTAAAGGTTTTTAAGCTCCTAAACCTCCTTGCAGCTTATATATGTAGCTTAGTGTTCTTTACTTAACCACTTCTTCTTTTTATGCAGCCTCCTGCTGCATTTCACCATAGTTTTGGCCTTTAGTTACAAAATCATCACCCTTCCTGGGTGAAAGTCTTGTAACCACTTCCCAAGAAGTTTGGAAGTTTTGTGACTACCACCTTAGTAGGGAAGAGGTCCTGTAACCATTGCTCTTCTCAAAGTGGTGGTCCTATGTGCTTTTTCCAGAATCTTCACCCGAGAATTAACACGTGATTGCTTCATTTAAGTTCATTTTTTGAGAATGCTTCTCACCCATTTTAGTTGATTTAAAGCTTGAGTAACTTATAGAAATATCCTCTTCCAATTTTGATTTGTAGTTGATTTCTCAAGCTTCCCCTTCATTTGTTGATTTGGCACCCCATGGCTTCCAAGCATGCTAGTGCACAACCCAGCCAACATTCTATAAAACCATCACTTATTCTCAAGGAAATGGTTGGAGATCATTTTGTGTATTCTTGTGTTGTTGAGTTGTCACATTCTTGTTGGAAATTTAATAGCTAAGCTCTGTTCACTTGTGTTATCTCTCTTCCACCTGCATTGCTACCAAATTTTTATCAAAGTTACATTGTTCTTACACCTTCTCATTACTACTTCTACTACATTCCCAATCCCTTGGACTCACGTGAACATAGGAGATTGGCAAGACAAACTGAGTGGAAAAATCATAACACAACTGGATTTTCCATCACTCCCTATTTCCCGGTTGGGTTTGATGTTATTTTTCTTCATTTCTTTAAATTATTTTTCTTGAATCATGTGCACATATATATCAAATAGAGTAAAAGAGATAGATTCTTCATTGTAAATAGTTAATTGAATTTCAAGGAGGCTTTACATCTTCCATAGAATTTTCTACTGATAGATTCTTCCTTCCCTATCCCTGTGGATTTTGAGGTAAGTATATCTTGAGGAATATTTCTTTTCCAAGCATAGAAATAATCAATCTGTCATATAATGTGGTTTCCCTTAGATTCTCAAAATTTCTATCTAGGAGGTTATAGGAGAAGAAAATCTTCTGAAGATTTCAATTTTCCCGTGTATCTAATATAGGAGAGGATTTAAAAAATCCACAATTACTTATTGGAAAATATTTCATTTAATTAGAATAGATTAGAGAAGCTTCAATTGTTTAAAATAGACTAGATTTCTACCGCATAGATAAGCAACTACATCTGGTTGTTTTATTTTTTTTATGATTGATTAATTAAATTATAAGCAATTTATTTCCTATGTACATACTATTATCCTAGAAAAGCACATAAACATTTTTTTTTATTTAGAGTAGTTGTTTTGTATTTTTTTGTTTCATTCATATCTTGTAAATACCAAAAACATAAAATAGTTTTGATTCAATTAAATTAGTTGTTTTTGTTTAGTTGAATTAGATAATTGCAATCCATGACCATAAGCAAACCAAAACAAGAACAAACATACGCTAGTGATCCATTGGTCCCACAACCAAATGGGCCTCAATTAATTACGAACATAGATATGGGATTTTGTCCTCTTTTCCTCATAACACCAGCATGATACGCTGAGAACATTGAACAATTAAAAGTTTTGAATATCATGGATGATAAAGCCTACAAATACTGGACTTCCCCTAACAATAGAGTTTAAATGTACATGACCATACAAGGACCACAGCCACCAAGAATTTATGGTTGTGATCTGGGGGTTCCCTAACCATAAGGGCTCAAAGACCAGTTGGACCTCGATAGAGGACTACACTCATTAGTTTTTAGGTCATTTCCATTTCCAACAAACATCATTCGATAGCTAAGCATTTTAGATGAGGAATCTCAACCATCCCTCACATTTTGGACCACTATAGCCAATCGACCATATAGCTATCAAGATCCACGCCTCCCTCACTTATTCCATGACCTTGTCTGGAAACCATATCAAGGTGCTTGTTGGTTTTCCACGTATTTTGCAACCACTAGAAAGGATTTCCACAGAGATTGATATTTACCGGAGTCTTTTTAGCAAGAAAATTTTTTAGGTGGACAAACTTGTGGATTTCTTGCCAAAGCTCTAGGAATCTAAGTCCCTCTACTTAATTAGTACAGCTGTCATATATCTATGCACGTGAAAAGGTGGATTTCTATGGTGGCCTTTCGACAGGAGATCCAACAGGGGCACTCCACTGACCCTGTGGCAAAGCTAGAAATATCTTGCAAGGGAAGACATTTTCTGAAAGTGGGAAAAGGGAGTGAGAATTGAGGTAGGAGAACTAATGTTGTAGGTAGGAAATCATATTCCTACACACACTAGTCAGAAGTAACATCACATGCATTTATGAGAAGAAATAACTTTGTAAGCATCATTAAGACCAAATGAAATTTGATGAACACAAATTATCAAGAAATATCTTAGTCAAAGAAAGCTAGAAACTCCTTATTGTATTAATTTCTCAAAAAAAAGTTGTACATAGTGGAGAAATGGAGGAAATTGAGAAGGGGGGAAAGTAGAAGAAAAATGGCTACCTCTTTTACTTTCTCTAGGTACAATGCACTCTTGAGTTTACAAGATCAATTGCCAACCCTTTGAAATGGGAATGGCATTACAATTTATAGAGTGAGAGGTGACTTATCGTCTACCCCCCAATGGCTTTTCCTATGTCCTTATGCAACTTGAAACTTTTTGAATTTCTAGGAGAATATTAAGTCCTTTTTTATAACATAAAGGTGACTTATTACATTAGGAACATTAGGACATGTGAAAAAGTGCAACCCCAACGTAAAATTAGAATACTAGAAAGTGAGAGAAAGTTGGGGGGAGAAGAGGAGAGAGAAATAGAGAGAGACGAAGAAGAGGAGATGTCATCCCCGATGAAGTTTGTTGATCCTCGCTGATGGAAAGATCCAAATGCAGTGAAACTCTGAATCTTCAAATTCCTTGTACACTATGAAACTCTTTAAAATTGTCTCACGAATCACTCTCCAAGTTGATTGAACTATTCTGCTGATGATCGTAATTGTGGTACCATTTTCAGATTAGATGGGTTGTGTCTTAGGCTCATAGTAAAAATAGCATGATAGGACTAGCTCGAGACTCTACACACACACACTAGGTATCCTTCAGCAGTGAACAAGCCACTTGTGAATATTTTGTCTTTGATCATCCTTCAGTCCTTGGAAGCCATGCGAGTCTTAAGGTAATTTAGGTCCATGTATGAGACATCGTTGTCTTCCACATAATACTCATAGGCGAAGGGTTGTGTTGGCTTCTGACCCGTCTATTATGGCTTCATGTCTCCCTTAGAAAAATCAATTTACTATTTTGTGTAAGTGTGAAAAATCAAGTCCCCGCTCTTCAACTAGATGTTGCATCTCAGTTTTCCTCTTTCTCCCTGCATTCCTCGTTCCTTCTAGATCAACTTTCTATTTTTAGCAGGTTCTCAAGGGCCCACTTTATATTTTTAGTAAGTACCAAAAATGCCCATTATGGTGAATTCTTGGTTGTAGTGTACCTCCAATGACTTCGTCTCCTTAGCATGTTCTTATATCGATGACTTTCCTAAAGTAGTAGTTCCTATGTAGTAGACCTCCTATTTTTAGAAAATTAGCTTCTGGGAGTTGGATTGATGTGGAATGAAGTTTTTTGATATGGGTTTTTTCCCAATATCACCCCTCTAAAATTTCGGGCCCACCCGTTTAATAGTCCAAGAAATTTTAAAGTTTTAATTTTCAGACCTGGCAGTGCTTCTGGATGCAGCAGCCATTAATGGACCTCAAAATTATAGGTATGGTTTTCTCCTATTTTTGCAATGAAATAAATTTCATTGTGATAGGTTTCTTCTTCTAATGATTCACGTGTAATTCTACTTCATTTCACCCAACGTTTTGACAGGAAATTAGATTTTTTCTTCGTTGAACCAGAAGTGGGATTTTCTTCACTGTGGATGCTTTGTAGCATGAGGGGAGAGTTTGAAGGTTTTATTTATGTTCTTGGGTAGAGGAAAGAATATAAAAATATATATTTTTGTTTCATGCATCCATTTGGGATATTTCTTCATCTTTTCGTTTCATGGCCATGGAGTTTTCTCTATACTTCTCCTTCTTTGTTTTGTGCTTCTCCTTCTGTGTTTTCTCCAATTTTCCTTTAGGACCTGCATGAATTTTTGGGGTGGAAGAGGAGTACCTCTATGGCAGGTATGGTATGATATTCATAAATGGATTAATAAACATGAGAAGTTACAGAGGAAGAAAAGAGGAAAATTGTGCACGGGAGTGGAAGCAGCTTGAAGCACTAGAAGCACTGAAGCGGCAGTTAGATTTTTTGAATTTTTGAAATTATGAGAGGAGAATCTTGGGAACATTTTTCCATGCTTGATATCCCTGACCTTAGTGACATGAGGGATATCAAATTCCATGGTGGTCAAGAGGATGACACATGGTGGCAATCCGACGGCAGGGAATGAAGGTGAGAAAAGCTGCTTTAAAGCACTATGAGCTGAAAGCAGGTCACATGGATTTCCAAAAGGCTCCCCATAGGGCACTGGGTGAATTTTTCCATGTTTTATGTCCCTAAACTCATGGACATAAGGGACATTAGTTTCCATGGTGGTCCTAGAGCTGACACGTGGCGCTTGATCTAATGACAGGGAATGGATGCTCCAAAAATGCACCTGGGGGTTGAAATGTCAAGTTTGGAGATCACATGGATGTCCAAAATTATCCCCATAGGGGGCTGGGAGAATTTTTCCATGTATAATTTCCCTCACCTCAGTGACATAAGGGACATCAGTTTCCACAGTGGTCTTGGGGCTGACATGTGGCGCTTAATCTGACAGCAGTTAATGAATGCTCCAAAAATGCACAAGGTGGCTAAAAGTTGGTCACATGGATGTCCAAAAGGATCCCCATAAGGGGATGGGTGCATTTTTCAAGGTTTTATTTACCTCACCTCAGGTACATAAGGGACATTAGTTTCCACGATGGTCCTGGAGCTGACACATGGTGTTTGATCCGATGGCAAGGAATGGATGCTCCAAAAATGCACCCGGGGGCTGAACTGTCAAGTCTGGAGGTCACATGAGGGTCAAAGAGGTCACATGGGGGCTGGGATAATTTTTCAATGGCTGGTTTACCTAACCTTAGGGACATTAGGGACATGAAACCTTGCCAGGATCTTGGTGTTGACATGTGTCCTCCCGAAAAATGAGTAAGTCCTTAACTGCCTTTGAGAGGGTAACTTGGAACGATGATAACTTGAGCTCCCGGTGGAATTTATTGGTAATTTTTTATATGATCCTAACTTAAAATGTCATTTTGGATCCAATGGTGGGGTTATCATGTCTTTATTCAGCCATCTCATCCATAAAAAAATCATATTTTTGATTTGAGACTCTACTTATGCCTAAGAAAAATTACCTGCCAATCCTATGTGCCAAGGTGTTGAGAAACATATTATTTCACCATCATGTATTTCTTGGAATCCTCTCTCTATATGTGTGTGTGTGTGTGTGTGTGTGTGTGTGTGTGTGTGTGTGTGTGTGTGTGTGTGTGTGTGTGTGTGTGTGTGTGTGTGTGTGTTTTTACTACTAACTCTATTTGTAGCTCCCGAAATCTTCTTCTAAAACCCAACAGTTGTTTTAGGCCCGTGTATTTCCTAGGCCTGTGAACCCTTTTTTCACTCAGATTGCTCCAAGTCTTTCAAAACTTCCTAAACCTTCCAAAATAATTTCCATGATATTTTAAGGTCTTAAATTCACCTCCATGTTGAATTTTTCCCTTTTGTTCCACTCCAGGGGGTTTGATCTAGTCCTCAGAAGGCCAGCGATAGCCCTTCCAAATACTGTCATAAGGTAAAATCTCTTCAAAACTCCCTAAAATCACCTAGGGGGAATGAATAAACTTTCCTAAATCACCTAGGAGACTAGTTTGACATCAAATAAGAGGTGATCAGACTGACAGATTTGATCTGGGGTGCCTTGGAATGATAAAACATGAAAATTTCAGCACATGGGTATAGTTGTCGTTCTTGGAAACCTCTAATTTAGTTATTGCACATTTGTACGAAAAAAATTCTCCAAGTAGATATTATTTCATATCCATATATTAGACCCATTCAGGTTAGAGAGGCCTTCCTTTCCCTTGACAAGAAGATCTCGTTATTGCTTGTCAAGGAAAAAAAAATAACAACTTGCCCACCCCATTTACACACACTTTCATCCACATACCACATTTCACTTTCCATGGCCATCCACACATTTCCACGTCAGCTGCCTTAGCACAACCTTGGAGACTCGAGTGTAGTTAAATGTCACGTGTTGATTTTCATCCATATAATTACCAAAGGTGTTCTTATGCTGGCAAGGGGTAAGAATTTTTTATCCTTGTATTTAACCACTGGTATCACTAATTCTTCTGATCATGTGGCTTTAGACACATATACAACATTATGGCACTATAGGCTCGGTCATATGAGCCATAAGGGCATGTAGATCATAAAGAATAATTTTCCAAGATATCTAGAAATATGTTTGGATTTATGTGAAAATTACGTATATGGGAAGCAAAATTGAGTAAAGTTTCTCAAGGTTGGACCTATGAAGAAAGAAATAAAGTTAGAGGTGGTACATTTTTATGTGTGGGGGCCAGCTCAGGTATCATCTATTGGGGTTTCATATTATTATGTCAATTTTATTGATGATGCAACAAGAAAAGTTTGGGTACATTATATTATAAATAAATCTGATGTATTTGGCACTTTTGTTAAATGGAAAGCCTTAGTAGAGAATGAAACAGGTCTTAAGGTAAAATGTGTCATATCATATAATGGATGGGGAGTATTGCAGCAATTATTTTGATGATTATTGTTCTAATAATGGAATCCGCAGGAAAAATATGGCTCAAGAAAATCCACAGCAGAATGCGGTGTCAGAAAGGATGAACAGGAAAATAATGGAACAAGCTAGGAGAATGAGATTACATGTGGGAATATCTCTTTCTTTTTGTGTAAAAGCGTTGAGCACATCTATGTATTTTATAAATAGATGACCCTCAAGTTCCTTATATGAAGGCATACATGATGAGGCTTGGTCTGGTAAGAAGGTTGTTTACTCATTTCTTAGAGTCTTTGGATGTGAGCTGATTTTTCATATAGACAAGGATGATAGGACCAAGTTAGAGGCTGAATTAGATAAATGCACTTTCATTGGTTATGGTGGTGATGACTTTGGCTATAAATGTTGGAGTATTAAGGACAATAAAATCATTCGATCTAGGGATGTGGTCTTTAATGAGAAAGTTGTGTATAAGTAAAAATTATAGGAAGATAGGAAAGAATATGTGGTGGTATATGATCTTCTAGATGAAAAAGCGGCATATGAATCAGTTTGGGAACCTACTCAATAGGAACCCCAAACTCCCATATTGAGGAGGTCTTATAGGGTAATAAGAGCACCTAAACATTTTTCTCCTTCTCTTAATTATTTATTACTCACTGACAGTGGAGAACTAGAGAGATTTGATGAATCAATGTAGGTATATGCCAGGAAGAAGTGAGAGCAAGCCATGGATGAGGAGCATCATACCCTCATAGAGAACTAGACTTGGGATTTGGTGAATCTACCTGAAGTAAAAAGAGCATTGCAGAACAAGTGGTTGTACAGAGTCAAAGATGAAGAAGGAGGCAATAAAATATACAATGCTTGGTTTTTGGTCAAGGGGTTTACACATAAGAAAGGTATATTTTTTGATGAGATATTTTCTCTTGTAGTAAAAAAGACTTCTATTATAAATGTCCTTAGAATAGTGGCAACAGAATACTTGCACTTAGAGCAGCTAGATCTAAAGATTGCATTTCTCCATGGTGATTTGGAGAAGGATCTATATATGTAGCAAACATAGGGCTATGAGGTCAAAGGTAAAGAGGAGATGATGTGAAAACTTAAGAAGATATTTAATGGCCTAAAATAAGTTCCATGTCAATGGTATAAGAAATTTTATAGCGTCATGATGGAGCAAGGTCATATTAGATTTCCTTTTGACCATTGCATGTATATAAATAAATTTCAGGATGGAAGTTATATTATCATGTGTTTTCATGTGGATGACATGTTGGTTGTAGGCAAAAACATGTAGGAAATAAAATAATCAAGAAGCATCTAAGTGAGTCCTTTGCTATGAAGGATTTGGGGGTAGCTAAACAAATCCTTGGTATGACCATCACTATGCAGGTATAAGAATGGAAGATGACTTTATCTCAGGAAGAGTACATTAAGAAGGTATTGGAGAATTTTAATATGCAAGATGCTAAACCAGTTGAGAATCTTTTGGAAGGCCATTTCAAGTTATCAAAGGAGTTATGTCCCAAGAGAAAGCAAGAGATAAATTATATTTCCAAGTTACCTTACTCATCAACAGTTGGCATTTTGATGTATGTTCTGGTGTGCACTGGGCTTGAAATTTCCCATCCAGTGGGAGAAGTGAGTATATTTATGAGTGATCTAGGTAAAGATCACTAGAAGGCTGTAAAATGGGTCCTTTGGTACTTGAGAGGGACCATATGGATAGTTTTGTGTTATAGTGGATTAGATACCACTTTATGTGGTTATGTAGATTCATACATGGCTGGAGATGTAAACAACATAAGGAGCATGAAAATTTATATTTATACTATAGGTGGGATAGTAATGAGATGGATTTCTTGACTATAGAATCTTGTGGCTTTATCAACCATGAAGGTTGTGTATGTTGTTTTCATGGAGGCAAGCAAAGAGATGATTTGGTTATATCAATTGCTTAAGGAGTTTAGGAATAAGTAAGAGGAATGGAATTTGCATAGTGATGGTCAAAGTGTTATACACCTAGCTAAGAACTCTACTTTTCACTCTAGGATGAAGCACATACAGTTAAGGTATCATTTCATTAGGAAAACTTTTGAGGAAGAGAATTTAAAGTTGGAAAATATTCATAAATTCAAAATACTATAGACATGATGACCAAAGTGGTCACAAGGGAGAAGTTGAAGCTATGTTCAGGTTTGGTTGGTCTTCAAAAATGATAGTGAAGGGTTAGAAAGCTTTCTTATAGGAAAACTACTCTCCAAGTGGGAGATAGTTATGTTGTGGAGCCTGTTTTCATATGTGGAAGTGTTGAATATTGTACATTAAAATTACTGTAAACAAAAAAAATTGGCCTCGAAAAAATGTGCCTGTATTTCAAGAAACGTTTTCTTCTTATGTGGGTGGTATTTTTGACCCATATGTTTATGGGGTTTTATCCCATGGCTTTGGTACCCAAAGTATTGTAAAAATACTTAGGTAGTTGCCTATTGATGTGCTTGGGCATATTATAGGGGATGAATTGAACATTGTAGATGTGTGAGTTTGAGTGTGAATTTAAGAGAGTTTTTTTAGCACAGCTCCAAATAGATATAGGTATTGTATTGAGATAAAGAGGTGGCCTGTAATAAAATCTGAATAAGTGATTATCGGTGGACGTAGCCTAAATTGGGTGAACCGCATTAAATATTGTCTTTGTGTTGTGTTCTTTTATTTTCTACACTTTTATTTCAGATCTGTGATATTTTTCTGCACATAACACAGTGACCATAGCTCTAGAAAATATTTTTGCTACATTCTTTAATCCAGATAACATAACCTAATAAGAAAATATTCTCCACTTTGTTGTGAAATTATTCTTTTACTATTCTTCTTATGCAATTGGGATCTGGTGATAGCTTTTGAATCCATATGTAAATGAGTAAACTTTTTTTCATTCTAATACTTCAAAATTTTCATCTATAATTGAATTTCAAAATGGATCATTTACGCATGCATCATTAAGAGCTCTATAATCACAACAAATTTTGATCTCCCCCATTTTCTTTGGTTGAATGACTATCGCACTCACCTAATTTTTGTTTTATATGGGGAATACTAATCTCACTTCCACCACGTGGTACACTTAATCCTTGACCCTTTCCTTTATATTCAAATTCAATTTGTAAGGAATCTTATTGATAGGCTTTGTACCTTCCTTTAGTTTTATGCATATTTCCGCTAGTGATGGTTCTACTCATTTATTTTCAATAAATTTGGTAGGGAACACATCTTCAGAGTCTCATAGTAATTATAAAATATCAAACATTTTTTTTTATGTCCAATAGTTTCTAATGGTAGCTAACTTAACTATACCTAAAGGGATTATATCTTCTACCCTCTTTTACATTGGTTCATAATATATTTTAACCCTGCCTTTATTCCTTTTGTATTACACTATGCTTGATCCTTATTTTTATTCTATGTTTAGATTGTGCAAATGATATTCTTATTCATTACATAATTTTTTTATTTTTAGGAGAGGTTCACTGTGGTTGGGTTCACACATTCCTACAAATTCCATGTATTTCTCAGTCTTGGGATCATCTCCTTATTATTTATTATGCCCTACTCTATGACATACTTCCACTTTATAAGGTGTATATTTTATGATTATTTCACTCTTGCTCTTGTTGTCTTCACTTCTCCCCTAGTTTATATCTTCCAAAACTTAGAATTCAGTGCCTACTTTAGCATCTATGGCCCCAAAGTAGAGAAATGTTTTAATATTATACAATTTTGCATCTACGATTGGATTGTAATCTTCAATTGTGAAGGTTTGAATGAAATCATCATCCACCTACCTCCAAGAATGTGTTTCTCTTATCCACTCTTGGTGGAAGTACCATGCCTTTAGTAAAGGAGTAAATATTTATGGTAATATGTGAACCCATTATTTTGGCTCAGTCTACTATACTTTCTGAGAATCAATACGCCATTTCATGTGGATTTACGTACATTTTTTTGAGAAATACCCGGGATAATATTTAGTTAATCTGAAGGTTAAATCAAACCTTGTATGTAGCATACCTATTACTTCAGTCTATTTAAGGTTATTTTTTATATGCATAGCCTACCAAGTAGTTATTATTCCTTTTAGTGCATAATCTAATGTGTTTATCCTTATATCTTATTGTAGCACATGTTCCTAAAATCTGATTAAAAAAATGTATCCAAACTAGAAGTCCCAAAGACTTGCAAAATCTATTTTTCTTTCGATTAAACCATTCACGTAGGATTGATATTTTTTTCAATACACATCTAGTGATTAAAATCCACATTTGAATCCCCACTAATTAAAGATACTACTTTCCATAGAATATGACTTTCTCCATTGGTCTTTGTATACTCTTGGTAACTCTGTACAAACACATATAGCTTCCCTATTTTAAATTTGGTAGGAAATTTGATTATGTACTACATATCTTCCTCTACAAATGTGTTGTTGCTCAACATGATCTCACCCCTTTGTCTTGAACATGCCTTCAAAAAATATTTATGTTTTCTGGTTTACCCATGTGAAAATGTGAGTTCAAATGTTATAGTCATGCTAAATCCATTTGAAAATTTTGTGATTAGGTTTTTTTTCCTCTTTTTTGGTTGAGGATCATGTTAAACGTATTTTTCTCGAAGATCCCTGCAAAACCTGATCTTGAATCAGTTTTACATCATGAAAATGCCTCTATATACCATTCCTGGGTCATGTTGCAAATTTCATGTGTTACTCTGTCGCCTGATGATACGTGGAATTTTCTAGTTGGTTGTGGTTTGATGGATTTAAGTTTTAAAGTTACAAAAATTTCATAACATTAGCAATTTGCTATAACTTAGGCCCAAGGCCCAAAGAATATTCCTTTGAATATTCATAGTTAAACAATGCAAAAACAAAAATTGACTCCACCTCCGAAGAGGTACACGTGTCACAAGTTGGTTAAATGTGGGGAATCAAAGCTTAATTGTATTTCTTAACACTGATGGTGATAAAGTATAAAAGTGAAGAGAATTTCTCGAGACCCACCAAAAAACACGTCAAACTTTACTTATGTAAAGATCAGGGGAAGTGGGTCATTGAAGTAAATTTGTAACTTTGGGTTCAATTAAGAAATAAAACAAATATTCAGAAATGGCCCGCAGCTCCACCACCATTGGGATGCAACCACGTGTTAAACTCAGGATGGAAGTCCAGGGAAAGCTACCAGGTCAAGAAGCTAAACGTATCTGCATTTAAAACATGATGCAAAAGTGCAAAAAGTTTCCCTAAGCCCAAATTGCATAAGGTTATTCCATGTTGATGGATCATATTTAAAATTGGGAAAAGCAAAAGTTGAAAGCCATGATGCAATACATTAATGAATACCACTATGAATGTGTTTTTTGCAAAAATCAAGGAGGCACTTTGAAGTTTTTGAATGCATTGAGTTTTTTTCTATCATTTTCTAAAATGTGGACACCATTGTTAGCTGAATTTCTTGGAGAACAACATCAGATTGATTACAAAACACAAATTAGAACTAGGGATTGAATTGATTTTGAACCAGAGATGAACTACATGGATATTCACCTGAAAGATTAGTAATAACTAAGATGCTTCCATATTATTATTCATTTGCAAGGAAATTTGAAGTAAAAATAGGGCATTAAAGATGAAGAACATGTTGTCAGGTTTTCTTGTTACTTCCGGAATAACTAGTGATCTAGACAAAAATTAAAATCACAGATAAAGATTTGATGAATACTAACCTAGATGAATTCCTGGAAAGATTCAATAGCCCAAACAAGAGTGAACTAATGGAGGTGATTCAAGCTATAAATATTGCTTTAGCTGGTGCTATTCCACCCTCAATACATTTCCCAGAATTGGTAAGACTCTGTGCCATGAATTATGATCTAGAGAAGAGGGAAGTATTAGATGGAAGTGGAAAAGTGGTATTAACTTTGACACCCATAGCCATCAGGATAATGCTAAAATTATTTTTGATTAAAAATCCAATAACCTAGGGTATCGACTTAGCCCTACAATATTATGAAGCTAAGAAAAATGACTATGCTCTGCTTATAAATACCAAATGGATTTTAACAGAGAAGAAAGCAACCACTCAATTCCCTAAAAGACTTGTTAGGGAACAATTCATTGAAGACGCAGAGGATGTGATGGTATTGCTAAGTCTAATGGTTGGATTAGAGACAATGAATGAATTCAAGGAGTGGATGTGCACCTATATGTGGATAGTTTTAGAGAATAAGGGGAACATTTGTTGGGCAACCTTCATTGCAGAAGAACTTCATGACCACATGATAGAACTGGCAGCAAAAATGAAGATGGATGCTACTGAAGAGTTAGAATTTTACATGATGGCCTACTTGATTTATAATATTTCATGCCACGGGTGTTTCCCTAGCCTTGTGACACGTGCTAATTTCAAAAAAAATCATATGCATGATATTTTTCCTCAATTACAATTGAGTAATTGGGAAGGAAATGTAAGATTGGTAAATGATGTATTTTTGCACCAATCATATGCTTATTCAAACTAGAATGGGAATAATATAGGATTTCATGATGAGGCTAGAAAAGTAATCATTGGAGTATGGATGTTATTTCATTCAATACAATAAGTTTACATACATCAGGGTCAGTGGGTTTGAATGCCAACCATGTAAGTTGCCTAGATATTTAGATGACAAAATGGCCTTGTGTGAATTGGAAAAATAGTTGACACCAGTTCACAAACTAATTGTTAGAAAACACAAGATAAACATGAATTTTCCCATCAAGATTGGAAGGTATTCATGCCCTTCAATTATAAAGGCTAGATTAATGCAAGATGAGATGAAAAGGTTTGAGATGGAAAGGTTTGAGGTAAGGGCCAATTATGACATCAGGCGGGTATTTAATAATCTTGCAAACACTTTTTAACATGAGCCTAAATTTGAGGATTATTGGATGAATTACAGAGATGAGGATAATTTCAAGCTAAGAGACTTCTCAAGAATGACCCTCACCTAAATTATAGACTTCAAGATTGTTGTTATCCCTGAGGGAGTTGTGGATGATCCACATATTATGAGTCAATATTACCTTGATCAAAAGGTGGAGGGATAACCAATGGCCCCCTTGAATTGGAATGAAGAGGAGTCAGATGACTCATGTGCCTGAATAACTGATGTAATGAGAAGAACATTGAATTGGTTAGCCCAGAAAAAACATTGATTTGTCAATTCAAAGCACAAGAGTTCTTAATAAATTCAGGGATTTAGGAAAATCGAAATATGACCTTCCTCCCTTGAAATAAGGAGATGAGAGAATGGATCCCTCAGGAGGAAATACCCCTCAATTTCCTTTAAAAAGGACTACCATAGGAATAGTGGATGAATGGACTTATGCTACCAGTGGAACTAGTACTTCCATGTCTGTTCTAAAGTAGAAAACTAAATAAATGCTCCTAAAATCAATGTAAAATGCTACTATAACTTTTGTAGTTCCACTACAATCAAAAGAAAGGGTCCAACTACACAAAGGGCCCCTCAAAAAGCATTACAAGAATCTCATAATACTGAAAAGCTAATGAGAGGAGCCATAACTAGTGGTAATATCCAATCTAAATCACAGAGTGCTGAAAGAAAGGTGGCACTAGATATTAAGAAATTTGAAAGGGCATACAAGAGGAAAAAAGTTGTGTATGATCCAATCCTAGTAAGATAAGGTTCTCATACACACATGAAACATAAACAAATGGATGAAGTGATTGACCCTCCATGTACAAGAAAGGATTGATGATTCGCAAATACAACATGTAGCATCATTTCCACAACAAGGAGTTGCCTAAATTAGCCAGATTAGGAAACCAGTGCCTTTATTTTCATATTTGTCTTTAGAGGGAGTGACAATTGGGAGCACTCAGGAACAAAACAATTCAAGGTAATGTCTTATCTAATCTAGTGGATAGTGATGTCTTGAATCAAGGTGTGAAAAATTATAAAGCCATGTCAGATGAAAGTGTTAGTGTACTTTCATTTGAACAATTGCAAGACACAACAAAGAGTCAAGTAGAGATAATGGATGTTGATATTGGTGAGGATTTTACCACATTAGATGCATTTAACATGTTTATTGATGAAAAAACATTAAAGAATGTAAGTTATCTTCAAATTGAATCAAGAATAGAAAAAACTACTCATATTACAACCACTGAAATTAGAATTCAAACATCAAAGGTATTCTCTGTAGATCAGGAAGATCCAGAGTTGAACAAGCCAAAAGTACCTCAGTGGAAAAATGTAAGTACAGAGGTATTGGATGAGAAGGATCCCTCCCATGAAGTTAATGTCAGTAAGGATAGTGAACCATCTCAAATAGGGAAATATCCTAATGAAAACATAGCAGAAGTTGTACAAGATACAACTATTCAGAATAAGGTTATTGATAGTGTGCATGTACAATATTTGGATAAGGGTAAGGAACTAGTAATGGAAATCCAACCCACCATATTACAACATGAGGTATTAAAGAGAAAAAATATGATAATGTGTCAGCTTAATAGTCTCCAAAAGGATATGGAGGTCATTAAAGGAAAAGGTTTTCCTGCAAGAGAGATATCAACTCAAGAAACTTCCCAAAGAAAGGTTGAGATTACATCAGTTGAAGAAATGAAGAAAGAAAATATCATAATCACTGATGTAACTTAGAAGGAGACTAGCTAGTCCCAAATCCAAAGATAAAGAAGGACAATAGTCAGGGGAAGTGTCAGCACAGGACAAGGATGAAGAGATAATTTTGGGAGGTTAACAAGAAAAGTAGGCAGAACCATCAGTCTAAAATGTACAAGAGATGTCCAAGCAGTTGGTGGTTGTCCCCAAGAAACCTCAACAAGAAATGTACAGGAAACAAAAGTCGTGACCACTCTAACAAAAGGTTGGATATGAGAGCTGATCTTAAAGGAAGAAAAGGAAATTATCCCCATGGAGGCTATATATCTCACAATTCTATCTTTCCAAAACTAGTAATAACTTCAAAAAGGGCTAGAGTTCTCACCAAAACTCATACTGATCCATTGGGATCTAAAATTTTAGAAGTGGAAATCCCTCATGAGGGAAAAACAAGATAAAATATAACATCCAGGGATTATATTGTTCAACTTATTCCCTTAAGAAATACTTCAATACACCAATTGAAACAGGGAGTATCAGAGGTAATAAGTGACTTGTTGCAGAAGGTTGATGAGGATAGAATAACTAATAAATGATTAAAAGAAAAATTCAAAACTTTGAGTTCTAGTCTGTAACAATTAATTGGGTCAGTCTAGTCAAACTCAAGCAAGTACCTCTACTAACACTCCTGAAGGAAGGGAAAAGATTGATAAGGATATTAAGAAATTTTAGGTTGTGGACACATGGGTTGAGAGGTTGACACAAAAGTGTAAAGAAAATTAAAAAACCCACGGAAAAGTATGAAGAGATTAAAAGTAAATTAATGAAATTGATGAACTGATTGAGCAGTGTGATGACAAAATATTCTACTTTGAAGTAGTTTTTCCCAAGTTAAACTGTATAACTCAACTCAGTGATGAATTAGTTGAAAAAGAGGGGATTGTACCACATGACCAGAAAGGAACCCAATATAACATGGAGGAGCTAGCTAGAATTATAGTGGAAGTTTTAAATGGAATTAAAGAAAATGTGGAGACCAAAATAAAATGGGTTGATGACACCATCGATGTTATTGATTAAAGAATAGAAGTTATGGTGTTTGATAAGTTCAAAGAAAAGTTATGGTGATCTTGAAGCATGATTTCTTGTTTAGTTCTTTTGAGAAGAAGCATTTAGAAAGAAAACTTTTCTTATGAAGTTATCAAGACAATGAGGAAGATAGAAAATAGAATTGTAGAGCTAAAAGGTGTCACCATAGAGTATAAGTGGAAAATGGGTCATTATGTGGATGCAATAGCTAGGAAGACCTTGATTTTCCAACACCATACATAGCATGATGAAGAAAAAATCAATGATATTTTTCAAAGGTATGATGCATACTTGGTAAGGCTACCAGAAGAAGCAAGAGAAGAAGAAGAAAAGGATGCAGACATGAAAAATGATAAACAAGCTTAGGCTTGTCATTCTTAAAATTTTATCTTATTTTCATATTTCATTTGTAAGTGATGTTTTATTTGATATTTTTTATTCATGAAGGATGAATATTACTTTTAAACTTGTTATTCTATGATATAAATTGTAATTTGATACAATGCATTAGATTTTATATTGCTTGGATGAAATTTTATGTTCATTATAAAAGCATATAAACTAATGAGATGTTTGTTACTTTATGTATTTCGAAAAAATAAAAATGGGGATCTATAGGGGCCCTAGCCCATGAAAATAAATATTACATATATCCTCAAAGAGTTGTATTACAAAAAATGGGACAATAACAAGAAACTTTAGGCATCTAAAACCACAAAATCCTTTACCATAAAATACTCTCTGCAAAGAGGAAGTTTTCTCACTAATTTGTTTTTCCTAAGCTCATGTTCATCCATCCCTAGTGCCATTTGAACAAAAATAATGTCTCCTGCTAGTGTAGAAGACATATCCCATTGAGAAAAGGTCATCCATACTAGACAAGGGACCATCTAATAGACTAATCAATTTTGACCACCTCTTGTAAGAAGAAACCCATTCACCCATATCCAAACCACCTTTAGAAAATGCCCTTTTTCCTCTAGTTTTGGTAGAAGAAGTTGGTTGAGAAGCTTGAACTGGAAGGGAAACCACAACTGACTCTAGAAGAACTCAAGCAGAAGGCATGGAGGTAGTAACTGGAGTAGAAAATAGAGGTAGTAACTGGAGAGTAGGTAAGGTAGAAGGCCTGGAGAAAAAGGCTAGACTCAACCCTTATGTTTTTCATAAAAGGAAATGATGGTTCCAGAGTTTGAGGGGGTGTAGTCAATTGGTTGTTTCTCCTCCAAGAATGAAACATGTTGCTCCAATGCATTCACTTGGATGATAAAGGGAAGGAACTATATTCAGTGAGATTTCTTCATTCAGAACATATGATCCTAGGGGGATTTTTTCACAACAAATGCTTCTTTGTAAATAAATGGGTATACATGATTGCCTATACCATGCACACTAGGCTTTCTCACCATCCAAAATCTCCTCAAATCATCAGGAAGTTTTTGATACTCAAGCCTGAAATAGATGAAAATACATCATCTGAAAGGAAAAAAACACGGGACTTATCTTGACAAGCCTTCTAACCAGTGCAACTCAAACAACTACAACTGTCAAAGGCCCAGTATAGTCCTTAAGGTCAGTAATTTCAAACAACATTCTCACAAATGTTTCATTTGGACCTAAAAATCAAAAATAGAATGCAAATCTTCAGTGGATATCTCTTTCAAACTGGATACTACTGGTTTATTTCCATAATTCACAACTGAATTTCCTCAAAATGTCCTATACTCATAAAAGAAAGTATGAATTGGTGAAGTAGATGGTGTGTTTTTATAGGAAGACCTGAGACACATGAGTTGAGCTGGGTATAATTATGCTAAAATTTCCTCTGAGATCCAAATAAGATATTTGCACGAGGAAATTAAAAGTTGAAATGAATTGACATTAAGAAAAAATAATGAATTGATATGATTTGACAAGAATTGAGCATGGTAACTAACCTAAAGAGGCATGAAAAGAAGTGTCCAAGATCCAAAATAGATTTTGGAAAAGTAAGTAAGAGAATCTGTCAAATCAAATCACTTAGAGGCACTCGATAATCATCAAAAGTAGGTATCTAGTCACTAATTGAAAAAGAATAATTAAATAAATGGCCAAAAGTAATGACATAACATCCCAGTCATACTGTAAACAGAAGAAAAACATGAAAACTTGTATTTCTCACACCTTTCAACATTTGATGAAGTCATCTTCATGAGAATAACATAAATTAAATTATATATTGTAAAGGGGAATATTCTTTTGAAGATCCATGTTTTTGGGGGAAAATTGGGAGTAAATGTGAATATAATTGTATAAATGTGATGAGAATACTCTTGTAGAGGGGGGGGGCGGTTAAATTTTCTGAAATTTTAGAAGAGAAAGAAAAACTGAGAGAAAACTATTTTCCCAAAGAAATTGTCTGAGAAACCTATTAATTTCCCGATAAGCCTTAAAATTAAATCATGTCAAGATGGTTGCAAGTGTATAACCATTAACAAACATTGAGATTATAAATCAAATTTTGATTGTTGATAAATTTGATGAGCCTTTGAGTTAATTGTGTTAATCATGAGCATTTTGTGTCTGTCTTTTAAGTTGAAATGTTTCAAGTAGTTATTCATGTTCCTGTTGCAATCTTATGTTAATACCCCTTTTCTGAATCACAAAAAAATCTTATCCTTGTGGTAGTATTATGGTAATTTCAATTGTACTGTGAGAAGAGCTTTCATTTCATTGTGTAATAAACAATTTTAAATTCATTTTACTTCCATTTTGTTAAAGGTTGTTTGTAAGTCTATGAGTGTATCTTAGGCATGAAAGATAAAAGATTATTAATGTTTAATTGAGTCTTTGACATGAGATTTTATGTCTAAATTCTCAAATAATGTGTGAAACTATGTATGTTTTGGGCTTCCATGGGTGCACATCTTCTAGTTAAAGGTGCATTGTTTATTATTTGAAGTGTTTTCATCATCTTAGTTGGATAGATTTCCTAGCATTTGTTAAAAGTTATCTAAAATTTGTTATAATCTACTTTATCCTACTTAATTCCCCAAAAAAATACTTCTAAAACCATCAAATCCTACCAAGAACTACCCATGATTGCATTGTATATTCCTGGAGATTGTTGAAAGTCCAAAATATGCATAAACAAGTTGGTTCCATTGTTGTCTTCAATAGTCTAAGCCTTGTTTTAAGAGACATTCGCATTGTCTAAAGTAAAAAATCATGAGAGTTAGACTTTTTTGAATTCACCATATCTTCCCAAGGTTATTTCTCAATTACCTCATAAAGAAGTGTCAAATATTGTTGATATATCCATTCCCCTTACAAATAGAGACTATAAAATGGGTCCCATCACCCTGGCTGAAGGTAGAGCCTAAAGTAGGAGGGTAGGTCATACCCTCATCATGGTGTTATCTAAATCCTCTAAGCTCGACTAAGAAAGAGATGATGAGATCCTTCCTCGGCTGCAAAATGACTTAAATCTTGATCTATCATTCTCTAGGCATCTTGATTAGCCTATTGATGTTGCTTGACTACAATAAGGGAGGATTGATTTGGGTACCAACACCACTCTAGTATCGTTGCTGGGAAATATTTATGTAAATATAGATAAATATCAACCTCTAGTAATGTTTCATATATGCTTAGATACAAATACATGGTCTAGATGTCATCCTTTGTTGAGTTTTGTGAAAAATAAGTAAGATCAGAAATTATTTGCTTGATGTTTTCCTAATTTAAGTGAACTTTCCATTAAATATCACTTAGATAGGAGATAAATATTGACAAAGGATGCTAATATTTTTCAAGATTTATTGAAATTAAGTATTCATTTATAGCTGACAAGTTCATTTACAATGTTTTACACATCTAAGGTGTAAATCCTTAGTGGCAACTCCATATTTGTTCAAAATTTCTGGTAAATGTCAGTGTCTTAAGCTTTGACAATTGAAATTTTTTGTTAATATTTGTAAAGCTGGAAGGAAGAAGGTCCTTCTTTCAAAATATCCTACTAGAAGACTATTTCCAGAGATTGGAAGAACAAATCCAAATAAGAAACAAATCTGGAAAGATTATAGAGGTCAAAGATTAAAGGAAAACATAGTGCCTCTCGTTGAGATTGATCACCCTTTGATAGAGGATTATTATAGTTCCTCAGATAATTTTGGATCAAACAGTCCCTGTGTAAATTTGTATAATCCAACTGGTTAGGGGCCATCATTTGTAATTGATATAGGTATTCCTCATTTTCCTCCTCTATCACTTGGAACTAATATATTTTTTTTGTGAAACTGAGTCATTAAAGGACCATTACTTTTCAAGATCCATACACCTTTCCTCAAAGACCTCCCTGTCCCACAACATTTTAATCCTCCTATAGGAAAATCTCCTCACAATAATCCTCATAATAACATGGTTCAACCTCACCTAGACCCATCTTTGTTGTAAATGTCTTTGGACCCATAGATTTCATGGCTATGGTGGGATATCCCAATGTTGTTCCACAAGAAGTAAGAAATAGGTTGCCTAAATTTCAAGGGAATAATTCCATTACTAGTGATCAACACTTAAAAATATTTGTTAATATGATGGAGGATTTTGAAATAGAACATGAAGATGTATATGTAAAATTATTCATTCACACTCTTGAAGAAGATGCATGTGACTGGTATAAAGCTTTACCAGACAACTCAATAGATTCATGGACTGAGATGAAGAATGCCTTTAGATTATAGTATGGGGATAAGAATGACCCTAGGTTCCTCTTATCTGAGTTTGAGAACATAAAAATAATCCCAATGAGCCTGTTCAAGACTTCAATACCAGATTCAACAAAACTTTGACTAGATTGCCCAAAATTTTGAGGCCTAGTGATGAGTCTTTCCTAATTAAATATTTTGATGCTTTTAACAAGAAATAATCTTATTATTTGAGGAATAATAACCCTATAAATTTAAGGTAAACCTTCACCATGGCCTTGCAAATTGAAAACAACATTAAGGTAGTTGGAAATCCTCCTAAGAGGGAGGGTGTAAAATTTATAAATCCTGAGAAACCTCAATCAGGAAAGGCAATGGATCTAGAAGAATTTGTGAAGACTCTAGCATGAGAAGTTAAAGAAATAGCTTATAATATTTCTAGAGTAGAAAAGGAATAGGACAGAGCTCTAAAGGCCTGAACCAACTTCAGGGCCAAAACAAACTTAGAAATCATCCTAGAGGTGATCATAAATCAGATGAGAGAGGAAAAGAGCCCATGGGATCAAGAAATAAACAGCCATAACTAAGAGAAAATAAGTTTGTCCATGATCCTTTGACTGTTAGGGTTTATATGGTAGAAGAAAACCATGTTATTGATTGGTGTGACAAGTGTTTATTGCCACACCCCCCTGTGATCTAAATGAGGAAGTTTAGGGGGCAAATGATGATGAGACTGTTGGTGATGTATGCATGATGGAGTGCCCTAATAATCCACAACAAAGTGCTAGTTCTACTAAATTGATAAGTTCCAGAAATGTAGAGTGTTTTTGGGACTATATTCATCAGGTATCTCCTTTCCCTTCTAGTGATGATATTTAAGTTGATATGGTGCATGTTTTTGAATTACCAAATCATGTCTTTGAGCATTTAAGATATTTAATGATTAAGAAGAATGATGGGGGAAATATTTCTGAAGAAGATAGGCAACTGTTTATGAATTCATTAGTTGTTCAAGAAAAGGATTACAATATGAGAAGTAGAGTTCTCAAAGGAGGAGGGCCATAACCCAAACCAAAAAATCCTCTTCTCACTAACATCCCAAAGGACCCCCCTAAAAAGGATACACCTAGCAAAGGTCCAGTCACTCCAAATAAATCATGTATCCTAGTTCATGCCCAAGTTGTAAAGAGTCCATACCACAAGAAGGGGCAGTCATTATCCCTCCCAAAAATATCTTACCTAAGTACATACCCTATTATATAGCCTAGATGTTAAGTCAAATAAAATTCATTTTGCCTATTGTTGAACTACTTAGGATCCCTGAGCATAGGAAGAGGGAATTTGATTACTTGGGGTTCAAAGAGGAAGTAGTACCCCCAAGAAAGAATGTAAATAATGTGGATACTCCCCCTATCATAGAAGAACTGGAAGTGCCACAAGCATTGGAAGACCTGCAAGAATCACCTAAGGTTTATATGGGTACTTCTCTTGTTGAATATCAACTTGATGTTGATCCTTTTTATACTACTTTAATCATCAAGGATAGATTAGTGCACAACTTCATGTTTGACTTAGGGGCCTCATGTAATGTGATGCCTCTTGAGGTAATGAATGAGTTAGATATCAAAGTGATAAATGCTTTTGGAAAGTGCATAGCTATGGACTCAAGGGAAGTACCGGTGATTGGGTATGTTAAAGGATTGGTAGTGCAGTTGGTAGCTTACCCGAGAAAATGTTTAACCATGAATGTAGTTATTGTGGATTGTCTTGCTAAGTGGGGAATGTTATTGTCAAGAAAGTGGGATGCTAGTGTGGGTGGGAGTGTGCAAATGGACATGTCATATGCAACCATACCAATAGAAGGAATCCTTGTTAAATTGTATGGAGATAAAAATATGCTACATCTGATTGAAGATCCTAACAATGCTTCTTATGAAGTGTTATATACGGATGTAGATGTTGATAATTTTGTGGGCTATATAGATTTTAAAGAGCATGACATTGATAAGTGTAAATTTCTTGAACAAAAAAATATCCTTGAACTTTGATGTTTGATGGAGCTTTCTCTAATTTGGGGAACGGTGTTGGTGTCGTCCTTGTGTCTCCAAACAAAGAGAATTTCAGTTTTTCCTTTAAACATAAATTTGATTGTAGTAACAATATTGCAGAATATGAAGCATTAATTTTGGGATTAAAGATTTCTTAGAGGTATGGTATCGAGGAAATTATTATTAAAGGATATTCAGAATCAGTATTCAAACAAATTAGGAAACTGTATGCAACCAAGAATCAAAGAATGAAACAATATAAGCATATAGTTTGGGACTTTATTGAAATGTTTAACTCTTTCAACATAATATATCATTACAGAAATTAGAATGTTGTTTCCGATAAGTTGGTAGTATTGGGATCCATATTTTAAAATTTTACAATGTCTCCTTATTGTGACTATGATAGATAAGTGTTGTCATGACCATCTATCCTTGACAATATAAAACATTAGAAGGTATTTGAAGATGATGCCCAGGTTCAGAGGTTCTTATAGAACATAAGAGAATTTACAAATCAATGTATGGACTAGGAGCCAATGATTTCTATTTGTGATGGCAAGAAAACCCTATTTGGTAAATATATCATTTTGTTGAAGACTAACACCATTCCAAGGGGTTTGGTTACTCTAGAGTCAAATTTTGATAATGTTAATAGGGTTATTCATAGACACATCTTGACTTCAAGAGAATTGGATGAGCATAATTTGGGAACTAATGAAAGGCCTAGGAAAATATGGCTAGGTAGAAATTTGAGTAAGGAAGAGAAGAAATCCTATTTCAACCTGTTAAAAAAACATCAAGACTGCTTAGCATGGTCTTACTGGGAGCTAAAATCATATAAGGAAGACATTTTTCAACATGAAATACCTTTAGAACCTAATGCTAAGCCATTTAGGCAAAATAAAAGGCCAATCAATCCACTCCTTTCCCTTAAAATGCAAGATGAGTTAAAAAAATTAAGGGATGGAGGCATCATATAGCCAACAAGATATTCCTCATGGGTGGAAAACCTAGTGCTAGTTAGAAATAAGAATGGGGATATAAGGTTGTGTGTTCACTTTAGAAATCTGAATAAGGCCTCAATCAAAGACAATTATCCTTTGCCTAATATGGATAATATGTTGCAATTGGTCACTGGATCTAAGTTGTTGTTTACTCTAGATGGATTCTAAGGGTATAACCAGGTGGTAGTAAAGCAATCAGAAAGAATCAAAACTACTTTCATTACTCCATGGGGTACCTATGTGTATGTGAGAATACCATTTGGCCTGATGAATGCTAGAGATACCTTTCAAAGAGCTATGGATGTAGCATTCTTAGGCTATATCAGTGATTCTATAGTTGTGTGTTAGGATGATGTGACAATGTTTTCAAGAAAGAGAAGTGATCACTTGCAACATGTGGAAAAGATGCTACTGAGGTGCAAAGAGTATGACATCTCATTGAACCCTAAGAAGTCACATTTTGGGGTTTAAAAGGCAAAGCTATTGGGGCACATTGTATCTAAGGAAGGGGTCATGATTGACCTTGAAACAATGGAAGTTATTGGCAAAGTTCCTATTCTTGAAATAAAGAAAGGGATTCAGTCCTTCTTTGGTCAGATCAATTTCATCAAGAAATTCATCTCCAATTTTGTTGAAATGACTATCCCTATCACAATTATGCTAAAGAAGGATCAAATTATCGAATGGGAAGAAGATGTTGTCCAATATTTCATAGGAATCAAGGAATCACTAAAGAATGGTCTTGTTTTAGCAGACCTTGATTACAAAAAGGCCTTTCATTTTTTTATTTTTCCTCTAAAAATACCATTGCATCTATACTATTGCAGTAGGATGAGGAAGGAAATGAAAGGATGATTACTTTTTTTAGTAAAGCACTACAGGGAGCTAAGTTGAAATACACCATCATGGAGAAGTATACTTTTACATTGGTTAGAGAAACAAAAGTTTTCAGGATATATATTCTAAGTTCTAAAATCATAGCTTATGTTCCCCATACCATGGTCAAGGAAATCTTGTCAGAAATGGAAATATCTAGTAAAATATGTCAGTGGGTGAACAAATTACAGGAATATGACATGTAAATTCATACCACTAAACTGGTTAGAGGTCTAGGCCTAGCAAAATTAATGGCAAAAAGTAATCTACAAGTGATGGAAGTAAATGAAGTTGAGGAGGAGAATATGGATGTCCATGAGAAACTGATCAACTCTGCATGGTATAAGGACATCATATTTTACCTTAGGAATTTGAAGTGTCCTGGACATTTAGATAAGAATCAAAGAAGGAAACTCAAGTTAGCATCCCAAAAGTACATCATCACGAATTATGGGTTAGCATGGAATAATCTTGAAGGGGTCCTTCAAATATGTATTATAGAAGATGAAGCTCCCAAATTGATTGCAGGTTTTCATGGGGGAGTATGTGGGGGTCATTTTTCTGGAAGGGTAACTACCCATAAGATCTTGAGGGTAGGTTATTGGTGGCCCACACTTTTTAAGGATATAGCCTTATTGGTAAGAAAATGTGAAAGTTGTCAAAAAAAATTAGGAAGAATGAAGGCCTCAGGTTCTCTCCCACTACAACTAGTGTCAATTGAAGCCCCTTTTAAGAAATGGGGTATGGATTTTGTTGGGGAGATATCATATCCTTAAAGTGCATGCCATAGATGGATATTGGTGGCCACTGATTATTTCACCAAATGGGTTAAGGTTATCCCTACCAAGAAAGCAACTCATCATATTGTTATGGATTTTATTTTCAATCATATAATTTATAGGTTTGGAGTACCTAGAAATATAGTTCCATATAATTCCATGAACTTTCGAGCTAAACCATTAGTGTTCATGTGTCAATAGTATGGGATAATCCTAACATATTCATCTAACTACAAACCTTGGGGAAATGGATACAAAAACTTGTCGAAGATAATTAGAAGAACACTAGAGGTTAACAAAAGAATATGGGGTGAGCTGTTAAAGTTTGTTGTTTAGGCAGATAGAATCACTTCTAAGAGAGCCACTAGTAAAATCCCATTTGAACTAGTTTATGGACTGTAGGACCTTCTTTCCATACACATGCAATTATCCTCTTACCAATTCATTCAGTAGCTTGAGGATGAAGAATTCATCCCTTATGATGCAAGGATTAATCAAATTGTTGAGTTAGATGAAGAAATAAGAGAATCCAACAAAAGGCATCTAAAGTTCAGGGAAAACCTCGAAATGTTATTTGACAAGAAGGTAACTCCTAGAAATTTCAGTGTTAGAGATCTTGTGTTGTTTTGGGATAGTAGGTATGAAGATAAAGGGGAAACATGGAAAATTTGATGCATTATGGATGGGCCCTTATTCTAATGATATAAAAATTGGTGAACACACTTTCTTCTTAAAGGATCTAGATGGAGAATTACTTGAGTTACCTATTAATGGTAGGCACTTAAAGCATTTCCTCGACTGATTTCAAAATAAGGTATGAATCATTATACACTGTATAGTATTTTTATTTGTTTTTTTATTTTGGTTGTGGTTTTGTTTCCCTTTTCATTTTATTGGTCTACAATGACCAGTTTCCATGGTTTCTCAGTACATTCTTGAGAAATGTGTTATCATCACATGATCTAGTGTGGTTTTTCTCTTGACTCCATAACCCAATGAACTTTGGCACTTGGTCTGTTATGTGTGTGTTGTGTATGGTTCTTGTAGCACCCACAGGGGGTGCCCATCCCAAAGTCAGAGCCAGTGTTGGAACTCAAAATGATCTCACCCCTTTGTCTTGAACATTCCTTCAAACAAAATTTATGTTGTCTGGTTTACCTATGTGAAAATGTTAGTTCAAACATTACGGTCATAAATCCATCTAAAAATCTCGTGTTTAGGTTGTTTTTTCTCTTTTTTGGTCAAGGATCATGTTAGACATATTTTTCTCGAAGATCCCTGAAAAAATGATCGTGAATCAGTTTTAAATCATGAAAAATGCCTCTATATACCATTCCCAGGTTGTGTTGCAAATTTCATGTTTGGCTATGTCACCCGATGATACATGGCATTTCCCAGTTGGTTGTGGTTTAACATATTTAAGTTGCAAAGTTACAATGATTTATAACATCAAAAAATTTCTAACTTGGATTTAAGGCCCAACGAATATTCGCAGTCAAAAAAATTTTAAAAAAATAGAAATTGACTCCACCTCCTAAGAAGTACATGTGTCACAAGTTGGTTGAGTGCAGAGGATCAGAGCCTGATTGTATTTCTTAACACTAAGGTGATAAAGTATAAAAGTGAAAAGAATCTCCTAAGACCTGTCAATGACACATGGCACTTTCTCATGCAAAGATCAGTTAAGTGCATCATCGAATAAAATTGGTAACTTTAGGTTCAATTGATGAAAAAATATTCAGAAATGGACCACATCTCCACCACCGTTGGGATGCAACCACATGTCAAAATCAGGATGGAAGTTAAGGGCAATCGATCGGGTAAAGTAGATAAATGTGTCTGCATTTTAAACATGATGCAAAAGTGCAAAAAATTTCCCCGAGACCACATTGCATAAGGCTATTTTAAGTGGATGGCTCATATTTAAAATTGGCAAAAGCAAAGTGGAGGGCCATGATGCAACACATTAATAAATTTTTTCATTAATGTGTTTTGTACACAAATCAAGGAGGAACTTTGAATTTTTCAAATGCAATGACTTTTGTTATTGTTTGTTGAGATCTAGATGTCATTGTTAGAAGAATTTCTTAGAGAACAACGTGATATTAATTACAGAACATGAACTGAGAACCATAGATTGAAAATTCTTCAAACCATAGCTTAATTACATGGATATTCACCTGAAAATTGGTAAGAACTAAGACACTCCCGAAATATTAATCATTGGCAAGGAAATTTGAAGTAAAACTAGGGCATTAAAGATGAATACCATGCCATCATGTTGTCTTGTTACTTCTGGAATCACTAATGATATAGAAAAAATCATGGATATATATTTGATGAATGCTAGCCTAGATGAATTCCTGCAAAGATTCAATAGCCCAAACAATATTGAACTAATGGAGGTGATTCAAGCTAGAAATATTGCTTTATTTGGTGCTATTCCACCTTCAATGCACTTCCCAGAACCAGTAAGACTATGTGTCATGAATTATGATCCAGAGAAGAGGGAATTACTAGATGGAAGTGGCAAAGTGTTATTAACTTTAACACCCATAGCCATCAAGATAATGCTAAAATACCATGTGATTCAAAATCTAATAACCCTGGGTATTGACTTAGCCCTACAAGATTATGAAGTTAAGAAAAAGGACTATGCACGGCTTATAAATACCAGATGGATTTTAACAGAGAATAAATAAACAACTTAAATCCCTAAAATACTTGTTAGGGCACAATTCATTAAGGAAGTAGAGGATGTGATCGCATTGTTGAGTCGAATGGTTAGATTAGAGAAAATGAATGAATTCAAGGATTGGATATGCATCTATATGTGGATAGTTTTGGAGGAGAAGGGGGACATTTTCTAGGAAACCTTCATTGCAAAAGAACTTCATGACCATATGATAGCACTCGAAGCAAAAATTAATATGGGTGGCACTGAAAAGTTAGAATTTTACATGATGACCTACTAATATTGCAGGCCACAGGCATTTCCCTACCCTTGTGCCACATGCTGATTTTAAAAAATGCCAAATGCATGAGATTTTTCCCCAATTACAATTGAGTAATTGGGAAGGAAATTTAAGATTGGTAAATGATGCATTTTTTGCAACTATTATCTGCTTGTTTAAAATAGAATGGGGACAATATAGGATTTCATATGAGGCTAGGAAAATAATAATGGATTATGGATGTTATTTAATTCAATATAGGAATTTTACATACATCAAGGTCAATGGATTTCAAGGCCAACCATATAAGTTGCCTAGATATTTATATGACAAAATGGCCTTATGTGAATTTGAAATATAGTTGACACCATTTCACAAAATAATTACTAGAAAACACAAGAAAATCATCATGTTTCCCATCAAGATTGGAAGGTATTCCTACCCTTCAATTATAAAGGCTAGATTAATGCAAAATCAAATGAAACTGTTTGAGATGGAAAGGTTTGAGGTAAGGACCTATTATGACATCATGTGGGTATTCAATAATCTTGTAAAAACTTTTGAACATTAGCCTCAATTTGAGGATTATTGGATGAATTGATGAGATGAGGAGGAGGTCAGGCTAAGAGACTTCTCAATAATGACCCTCACCTAAATTATATACTTCAATATTTTTGTTATCCCTGAGGGAGTTATGGATGATCCACATACTATGAATCAATATTACCTTGATCACAAGGTGGAAGGACAACCAATGGCCCCCTTGAATTGGAATGAAGAGGAGTTAAATGACTCATGTTCCCAAATAACTTATGTAACGAGAAGAACATTTAATTGGTTAGCCCAAAAAAAAAATTATTTTTCGATTCAAAGCACAAGAGTTCTTAATAAATTCAGGGATTTGAGAAAATTGAAAGATGACCTTCCTCCCTTAAAATAAGGTGCTAACAGAATGGATCCCTTGGGAGGAAAGGACCCTCAATTTCCTTTAAAAAGGCTTTTCATATGAATATTGGATGAATGGAATTTTGTTACCAGTGGAACTAGTACTTCCATGTCTTCTCTAAATCAAAAAACTAAAGAAATGCTCTTAAAATCAATGCAAAATGTTGCAATCACTTTTGCAGTTCCAATATAATAAAAAATAAAGGGTCCATCTACACAAAGGGCCCCTCCAAAATTGTTGCAAGAATCTCATAATACTAAAAAGATAATGAGAGGATCCATAACTAGTGGCAACATCCAATCTAAATCACAAAGTTTTGAAAGAAAGGTAGCATTGGATATTAAGAAATTTGAAAGAGCACACAAGAGACACAAAGTTGTGTATTAGCCAATTATAGTAAGAGGAGGTTCTCATACACATAGGAAACATAATCACATGGATGAATTGATTTACCCTCCATTATAGGAAAGGATTGAAGTTTCCCAAGTACAACATGTAGCATCAGTGCCACAAAAAAGAGTTATCCAAATCAGCCAGGTTAGGAAACCAGTGACATTATTTTCATATTTTTCTTCAGAGGGAGTGACAATTGGGAGCACTCAGGAATAAAAAACTCAAGGTAATGTCTTATCTAATCCATTACATAGTGATGTCTCAAATCAAGGTGTGAAAATTTTTGAAGCAATGTCAGTTGAAAGTTTCAGTGTACTTTTATTTGAACAATTACAAGAGTCAGGTAGAGATAGTGGATGTTAATACTGGTGAGGAGTTTACCACATTAGATGCATTTAAAATTTTTATTGATGAACAAACATTAAATAATATAAGTGATCTTAAAATGAGAGAAGTAGTAAAAAATACTCATATGCCAACCACTTAAATTAGAGTTCAAACATTAGAGGTATTCTAAGCAGATCATGCAGATCTAGAGTTGAATAAGCCAGAAGTTTCTAGTGGAAAAAATGTAAGTATAGAGGTATCAGATGAGAAGAATCCCTCCCATGAATTCAAGGTCACTAAGGATAGTGAACCATCTAAAACAGGGAAATGTATAGATGAAAAGATAGTAGAGGTTACACAAGATGAAACTATTAAGGATAAGGTTGTTGATAGTGTGGATGTACAAGATTTGGGTAAAGTTAAGGAACTAGTAGTGGAAATCCAACCCACCATGTTACAAAATGAGGTATAAAAAGAGAAAAAAATATGATAATAAGTCAGCTCTGCAACCTCCAACGGAGGTGGAGGTCATAGAAGGAAAAGGAGTTCCTATAAGAGATATATCAGCTCAATAAACTCCCCAAAGAAAGGTTGAGATTGAATCAGTTGAAGAAATGAAGAAAGAACAGATTGTAATCACTAATGTAACTCAGAAGGAAACTGACCAACCCCAAACTTAAGATCAAGAAGGAAAATAGTCAAGGGAAGTGCTAGCATAGGATGAGAATGAAGAAATAATTGTGATAACTTAACAAGAAAAATAGGCAAAACCATCAGTCCAAAATGTACAAGAGATGTCCAAGTAATTGGTGGTTGTCCCCAAGAAACCTTAACAAGAACTGCTGGAAACAAAATTTGGGACCACTCTTACAAAAGGTTGGATAGGAGAGCTGATCTCAAAGGAAGAAAAGGAGATTGTCCCTGTGGAGGCTATAGATCTCACAGCTCTATATTTTCCAAAACTAGTAAGAACCTCCAAAATAGTTAGAATTCTCACCAAAACTCATATTGATCCACTTGGATATAAAACTTTAGAAGTGGCAATCCTTCAAGAGGGAAAGACGATAAAATATAACAGCCAGTGATTATAGTTTCCAACTTATTCCCTTAGGAAATCCTTTAAGAGACCAATTGAAACAGGTAGTATCAGAGTCAGTAAGTGACTTGTTGCAGAAGGTTGATGAGGATAGAATAATTAAGAAATTTTTGAAAGAACGATTCAAAGCTTTGAGTTCTATTCTGTAACAATTAATTGGGTAGTCCAGTCAAACTCAAGAAAGTACCTATGCCAACACTCCTGAAGGAAGGGAAAATATTGATAAGGCTATTAAGAAAGTTCAAGTTGTGGACACATTGATTGATAGGTTGACACAAAAGGGAAAAAAAACAATATAAGAATCCAAGACAAAGTATGAAGAGATCAAAAATAAACTTAATGAAATTGATGAATTGATTAAGCAGTGTGATAATGAAATCCTCTACTTTGAAGGAATTTTTCCCAAGTTAAACCGTATAACTCAACTAAGTGATGAATTAGTTTAAAAATAACGGATTGTGCCATAGGAATTTAGGGGAACTCAGCATGCTATGGAGGAGTTAGCATGAATCAGGGTGGAATTTTTGAATGGAATCAAAGAAAATATAGAAGCCAAAAGGAAATGGGTTGATGACACCTTATATGTTATCGATTCAAAACTTGAAGATATGGTTTTTGACAAATTCAAGAAATGCTATAGTGATCTAAAGGATAAATTTTTGTTTAGTTATTTTGAGAAAAGGATTAAGAAAGATAAATTTTCTTATGAAGTTATTAAAACAATGAGTAAAATTGATTAAAAAAAAGTTACAGAGTTGATGGCTAAACCGTTAGAGTTTAAGTGGAAAATGGGTCACTGTGAGGATGCAATAAATAGGAAGATTTTTTATCTTCCAACACCATACAGGGCCAGATGAAGAATAAATCAATGAGCATTTTTTAAGGTATGCTACATAATCTGCAAGGCTGCCAAAAGAAGAAGAAGCAAGAGAAGAAGTTGAAGAAGAAAAGGATGCAAACATGAAAAATGATAAACAAGCCTAGGCTTGTCATTCTTAAAACTTTATCTTTTTTTCATATTTCATTTGTAACTGATGTTTTATTTGATACTATTTCTTCATGAAGGATGAACATTAATTTAAAACTTGTTATTCTCTTATATAAATTATAATTTAATACAATCCATTATATTTTTATATTTCCTGGATGAAATTTTATAACCATTATAAAAGCATATAAACCAATGAGATGTTTTTACTTTCTGTATTTTGAAAAGGAAAAATGGGGATCTATAGGGGTCCCAGCCCATGAAAAGAAAGATTACATGTAACATCCACTATTTTTCACTTCGTCACTAGAATTTTTTTTTTATAATAAATAACTTTATGCAGGTGATTTAAATACCCATAAATTTAAATCTACATAAACCTTAAAGAAATCCATTTCTGATAACTTTCATGAACCATGTGCAGTTGTATGAGAGAATGTTGAACCTACTCGTTCTCCCTCAATGATCTATACAAGCCATACATAAAATGTATCCCTTTGGTTCCCCTTTAACAGGATATGATATATAAGTGAAAACCCCTAAGTGTGTACCTGGATTCCACCTATGAAAACCACAAGCATCTCACAGCTTAGATAATGGTGAAATCTTGATAATGTAATCAGCAGCTTACACCACTTTGTGCAAAGTTTATGTGTCATGTATGCCATGCTCGATTCTATGACGACACACTCACCATTGGAATCTTGATCTCACCTTATTGACTTGTTCATTTATATGGATTCACAAATGTTAATGTTGTAAACAGCTACAAGCCTTGAATGAGGTACAAACCAATTTAACCTACACGAAGACGTGCCTCTATGTCATCATGTGATGCCTATGGGAAAGAAATTGCTCTTGTAACATTTCACCTTGTTACTTGCCCACATATCTTCCCATAGCCATCATAGGTTGATATAAGGGTGTGTAGCTAGGAGGTCCAATCTATCTTGTAACTCTATCAAGGTTTATACTTACGATAACACCATACTACAATCCAGTCTCTTGATGAGACAAATCATTATAGATTCTAAACGGTAGTATCCTAATGGTGAAAATTGTCACCATAGGGATATGACTGTGTAGTATATGTAGTGAGTTCACCCGCCTAGAATCCTATACTGGTGCATGGTGTTTAATGTTTTCAAGGTAATCATTATAGAACAGCCTAGGACTTACAACACCTTCTCCATGAATGGCTCATACCTGAGGTCATGATTGAGTTGATCCCAGGACCCCCAATCTCTATAACACTTTAATTACCTTTCAATATCTCATACCCATGTTAACCATTGATAGAAACAATACTATCAATGTGTATTACCATTAAAATTATAGTTTCAAAAACTATCCAGGCTTTAACATCTAGGCTCATGTTCCTTATTTCATATTCTAGAGATATGTACTTATATGAAGCTAAGTATTTAGGTATGATTCATTCCTTGAATTAAGTGCCATAGGCTATCAATGCCAACCCTCTTTTCAATTTAAGCACATCACTTTTCTTAATTACAGCTCAATAAAGAGAATTCATTTATTCTACTATCTCCAACAAGTAAGATATATCTAGGGTATCTGATATGATAGATTTGATGAGCCACTTTCCCATTTATCATTTCCCTATCATATCCTTTAAAATATCACTCTCTAATTCTCTTTAGAGATAATTATAGTATTGACTAGGGATGAGATTCAAATGCTATGTTATTTTTAACTTAGTAAGCATGTTCCCATCTTACTTCCATTGTATCTGACATGCTTATGTGCTCATAAATATGCATCATGGGATATCCCCCTAATTAAAAACATTCCATCTCTTTGATAAAAATATTTCATAACACATTTTATCACAAGTATGCAATTCCCGAAAAGTGAAACCATAATCAATATATAGTCATGTAAGATTACCATAAGCCCATCCTATTGTAGCTTATGTGTATCATCCTAGTATAGGACTTAGAGTTGATTTCACTTATAAATCAATACTAAATTATTATATCTTTGATAAGAGTTAGTATAACCTAATTTTATAAAACATCCATAGCACGGAAGTACCTTATTATCATAACCTTTCCATGGTTACATGATAATCCAGCTGCTTTCTTATCAGTGGCCATTAAGATTAGACATTCTTACTTCTAGATATCTTTTACTGGTTGAGTACATTCTACACAAAACCTTTGGAGAACTTAACACAACTTTACAAGTAGGTTTATATATTGCACTTATAATGAGGTAGTTATCCATTAGCAACCTCAACTATTTCCAAGTATGCATAAGATATAATTACTTAGAAAAAAATATTTTTAGGCAACGTTCCTCCAATAGTCCCTTATATGATCCTTAGCATTCACACATATGTTGTGTATAACACTTACTACATGATTGATACTAATGATTAATACAATAGTATTGTAGATGTTGATTCCTTAACTTGATAGATTTACGACTCATAACTCATCAATCGACAATCAACCACTTATAAAACAATATATATATATGTATGTATGTATGTATGTATGTATGTATGTATGTATGTATGTATGTATGTATGTATGTATGTACGTATGTATATGTCTTAATTACATTTATGAGATAAATACAACTCATGCCTTTAAGCATGACCAAAATATTTCTTTTAAATGAATAAAACAGTTATATTCAGTAGCAAAGACTTTCCCGTTTCCAAGAAGATGCATTTCATTTAAGAACATTCAAGTCAATCATATCTTCAAACTTTCCTCGATCAAAATAATATACAAAACTAAATACTTCACCCTTCCTTCTCTACGTTTATCTGCAAAACTGTTAGCACGAGTCAGTTCACAAGAACTGAGCATGATAAGCACCAACTCACCATAATGACATACTCTAGTTAATTATTTCATAGAAATAACCCATATTATTTTTATGAATCAATATTGCAAAGCTTAAGTAGATAAGCAATTCTTTTTATAACATGACAGAAACAATAAATTTAATGAACCATAGAAGAAATCAATTTTAGATTTATTTTTCCATACAACTACTTCAGTCGCTCAGAAATAGTCATACAATTCATAAGATACATGAGAATTATAAGTATTCAAAGACTATTAAAAAAGAGCATCAAGATTTCACTCATGCAATCCCATACTTGCATGCCTGAAATCGTTTACTCAACAATTAAGTAACCATATAAATATCAAGAACACATTCAAGCAATCTCTCAAATATTCACAACAGATCTAACAAGGATTTCATACACCCATAAGGACTACTAATGGTTCATGAAATAATACTAAAATATCAAGAGTACTTGTCTAATGAAATATTATATTAGAGCGTTTAACCTCGAGGATAATAGAGAGAGAAAATTCATGGCATCCTGCCATATAGCAATCAAGGATAACTTGAGTAACATGATACATATAAAACTTTCCTCAACTTAATCACTTATATGAGCATTATAAGAATAGAAAAGGGTACACAATTCCTTTTTCAGATACGTTTCAGCATATCAAGACCTAATAAGCACTAAGGTCTTTAAAAGTTTGGAAGATAGTAGGCACCATGAGTTGACGAGATAAGATACTTGTTACTTAACCCAAAAATTTCATCTGAACTTTTAATATCCCATGAGTTTGCTCAACACGAATTGCAAATTCTAGCAACCCACTTTTTCTTGGTAAGTCAAGACTTCACATGAATATAAAAATGATCTCCTAACCCATTCTCATGAAATAGCTAGGAAAGGTCAATATGAAACTTTCAAAACGTCAAGGAAACCACATAATTAATAAGTGAAACCGAGTACAGTTTACTATAAGAGGAAGAGTCACTTTTGAGTTTTCTAAGATACCAAATAATTCAAATTATAATCATTACACCCAGAGAGTATCTGTCACATCTCACGAACGCAGTTAAACGGTGAATCTAGTTATAATCTATTAAAAGAGTAGGAGTATATAACTTACCGTTTTGTCCCAGTATGGATTACCATACAAAATTGATGCCTCCGATTTCTTAATAGAACACATATTATGACAATGTGATCAACAAACTTGAACCGTGTTAAATACTACAGAGGGGTAATACCACCAAACTTTATAACCCTAAAGCCAAGAGACTTCATATTTTGGGACAACTTTAATCTCAAGCCCTACTTAATGACTCAATTTCCAAAATTTAGAACATAAACCCAGCAAGCATAGATAAGAGCGTAAGGGTTAAGAAATCAAACTCTACTATCATTACTAGCTCATGCATTGAGATGAGGTGTGCTCAATAAAAGGAACTATTTAACACCTTTTCAACCGTGAAATCTAATGTATGAACTTCTAGAAGATCAACTCACTTTTTTGGATGATTTCCTAATGGTCAATAGTGAACTACATCTCTTACAAGAGGAAGGAGATTCTTAGTCAAAGTTGACATCACTTTCGAACTCAACAAAGAACTACAAGAAGAACCAAGCTTAGTAATAATAGTGAATAAATCAGCCCACTAAGTATCATACAAGGTTTTACAGGAGAATGTCCATCCTCCATTATAGAGGCTAAGATGGAACATAAGTGATGATATTTTAACAAGTTGGACTTAACCATCACAGAAATCAAATCTTAATATAACCTTTCCACAACTGGCTTTAAACCCTGAAGGATTCGTAACAGTTACAGAGTTATTAAGAAGCAACAAGGAGATCAACATGAAATAATAGAATGAAGTATTTGGATCTTATACAATCTTAAGTTGCAAAAAATATACAATAGTTAACTGTAAGAAGACCCAATGATTCAGTCGAGCCATAAAAGTGGCTCTTTAGTAGACCATAATGCCATTCTAAACTGCATATTCAAGGTTGAAGATGCAGACCTTGTAATCATTACAACTATCCTTATTATCTACAACTCGATGATAATATTAAATTTAGTTGTTTTTCCTTCAGTGTAAATACATAATTTAAATAAAACTAGGTCAATTATAAGTACTGACGTTACCTCCTACAAGACCAACATGACTCCACAAGCATAGAATTATTTAAAGAATCAAACCCAGTTGCATAAATCCCACAAACACTAAGTCAAAGAAAGACATATATAACAAAAACTCAAACAAAACAATTTCCAGAATACCACAATACTTGGCTATATTTATTCATATCCTTGAAGAGATGGGTAGCAAAGTTTTCTACAGTATGGGTAGAAATTGATTCACATTTGCAAGAAGATTTCAATAGTGTTGGCATATCAGATCAAACCCAGTAATCATTATAGCAGAAGTCCTCAAACATCTCAATAGTTTATTCTTTCCTTAACGATAATAAACCTTATTGGAGTCTATACTTAATTAATCACTTTTAACAACATACATCACAAATCCATATCAATTCGTACTCTTATAGATAAATTATTAAACAATTCTACATATCTGAAATTATAAACACAAAATTCCATACAAGGCAAGGTTATTTTCGTGAAATTACTAAATAGAGCAAGAAATTATGAAAATTTTAGAGGGTATCATGCCTGTTACGCTGGTGTTTTCTTTCCTTGCAAAACTTTCATGATTCTTCAGAATATCCCTAACTTGGAAGTGAATTCCTTCATCCCCCGAAACACAATACTTTCACAATATATATGCAGTCTAGGGGACTTTGTTGTCTAAAGAGTCAATTGAATTTTTCTTCAAGAAAACTCACAAAAACACATAGTTTCACTTTTGTATGTAGAGCTTTTGTGAGTTTCTAGCCATGAAATGAATCGATACCAAAAACTGCCCCTTTGTTCCAATCCATCCATGCACTTCCCAAGGAAGGGGGGCAATAAAAGACATTAAATGAAAAGTTAATGGAGCTTGCTGCCAACTATTCTTAGCTCTCCTTTAAATTTAGCAAAGTCATACTTCATGCCATGCAAGGAGATTTAGATAACTAAAATACTTCACTCCAAAATCAGTTGGCAGAGACAATTAATAAACAATTAAGGGACTGTGAGTACAGCTATTAGGTGGTGGGTGCCACCTCATCAACCATTTGAATTTGAGCAACATTATATCCTTTTTAATGACCAACAATATTTTATACAAATAGAAATTTGGATGTCCTTTCTTAGCATAACTTAAGGCTTCATATTATTTTCATATGTATATACATCCTTTCAAATAGCTAAAGTAATGCCCAAGTCAATCTTCTCAACTATAGGCTCATATGTTAAGTTTAGAACTATACCACAAGGATTAGTTGTCCTGTTTTTACATTAGCTAGTAAATCTTCAATAGTAGTTACTTAACTACTTTAATCTTTACAAATTCCCTTTTCGAAATATGTGTGTGTGTGTGTGTGTGTGTGTGTGTGTGTGTGTGTGTGTGTGTGTGTGTGTGTGTGTGTGTGTGTATGTATGTAGGTATGTATGTATGTATGTATATTCACATGTATATATATACATATATGTTATAATGTTAGCATTGATCAAGAAATTCATCAAGTATACTCGTAGGAGCTTATGCCCTTAATTCTTAATAATTAAGTCCTTGACTGACGACTATAACCCCTTTATCCCTAGAAATACGATCATGATAGCATTAGTCATCAAATGGGGTAGACTATCAGATGGTCGATTTAAGACCTATTATAAACCAACAGGAAGTCTTGATCGTATTTCAAATTAAGTCGTTAAGCAAACTATCAAAATTGTCAAAACCTTAACATAACTTAGTTATAAAAACTATAATGTTAATAATTTAATAGAGATAAGCAACAATATCGTAAATCACTTTCGAGGCTTAAATTTACACCAAGGATTTTATGACATACAACATTACAAACAACGTAATGTCACCTTAACAAAAATAGTTCATCAATAAGATAGACCCCGAATTAGCAGGGTTCACATCTAAGGAGATCATCCTTAGCTTATTCATGATATTGTGATTACATGTTCACATCAAGTTTTCATTTAATTTTTGATACGCAAGGGTGCCAACAACATAGGATAAAACCATTTTCCCTATCATTACTTTGGAAAAAATAATGAAAGCACAGGGTGATACATTACATATATCCTCAAGAGTTGTATCACAAAAGAAGGGACAATAACAAGAAAATTTAGGCATCCAATACCACAAACTCCTTTACCGCAAAATCCTCTCTACAAAGAGGAATTTTTTCACTTATTTGTTTTTCCTAGCCCCACGTTCATCCATCCCTAGTGCAATTTAAACAAAAATAACGTCTCCTTCCAGTGTGCGAGACATGTTCATTGACAAAAGTTCATCCATACTAGATAAGGTACCATTTAACAATCTAAGTAATTCTAAACGCCTTGTTTTGCACAGAATGTTTCCATTCTTAGAATAGAGTTACTTCTATCTTTTCATTCTCTTGAGAAATAGATAAGGGTTAGGGCTAGGAGGAATACCTGTTGAGTGTTGGGAGGGTGTGTGCGTACCATAGAGAGAGATCAAATCGATTGCGAAGAACTCATTTTTTTCTGGGAAGGACTACCTGTGAATAAGAATGCAAGACCACCAGATTATAGTTAGAAAATAAATGAGGGAACTACCTTGGGCCCAGGAAATATTAGACTTCCTTTTGAAGGTGGTCAGTTCCCCTTTCAATAAAAATTAACACAAATGATAACAAAGAAGTTATTGTGAAATTACGATTTAGTTACCTCGTTAAAAGGCAATAGAGGAAAGGCTGGTTTTGGTTTGAGTCATAGTGACCGACACCGGTCACTGTATAACCGACTGTGGTTATAACACCAGTACCAATTGCTGATAACCAATATCGGTAGGGGAAGTGATTTAGGGGCTTTCAATGAAGGTTAGCTGTAACGCGGTTATGGTGTTTATAAGGTTGGTAAATGATTAGGGGTAGGCAATAGGGTGATGGAGAAGACTCAGAGAGTGTGGGAGTTGTTCTTGGGGCAATGTAAGGGTAGAGGAATGAAAGTTAGATGTAGGGTGCTATCGGGTAGTAGATCTAGGAGTGAGCTTATAATTACTATGAATCAGAAGTTCAAGAAATGGTATTTAAAAATGTACAAGACACTACTTACTAGTTCCTAATGAAGATACATGTCCAAGGACTGTGATGACGAAGGCAAGGCTCAGGTGGGATGATCTGAGAATCACAAGTGAGCTATCTTCTCTCCCAATGCTTGGATGAGTGTCGCTGTGCTCTGGTTACTCAGTTGCAGTCTTGGGCTCGATGTCCTTCTCTATAAACTCTTCTCTTTTCTTCACTTGTCTCTATCTTGCCAAGTGAATTCCAGATCTTTCAAATGAATTTAGATCCTTTGTTTTTGGTTGGGGGAGGTCATTTATAGGGAACCAATGGTGGTTACGTAACCGACGGTGGTCGAGTAGGAACCGATGTCAGTTAAGTCATAGTGGGCTATTTTTAGTAAAATAGCCAACTTTCCCTCCTTTTCTCCCGAGGGATTTGTTGTGGGCTTGGTCAAGTCATTATTAGGTTGGTTTTGGTGTGGGTGAGGAGTAATTAGTCATGGGTGTGGATGTAAACCAAGTTATAGGTCTTAATTAGGTTAGTTTAGGGTTAGGGCTAGGTCATGATGAGGTGGCGAAATGAGGTGGCAGGTTTGGAGATGTGGATTTATTAATTATAACGTAATTAATAGATAATTGTGTAAGGTTTAGGTGGTGAGGCTAGGTTGCAAAATGAGATGTGGGGCACAGGGTGTTGTAAGACACAAATTTGGTGTCTACATGCCTCTTGTAAGAAAAGGCCCATTCACCCATATCCAAACCACCTTTATAAAATGCTCTTTTTCCTCTATTTTTGGTAGAAGAAGTTGGCTGAGAATATTGAACTGCAAGGGAAACCATAACTGACTCTGGAACAACTAAAGAAAAAGACATGGAGGTAGTAACTAGAGTAGAAGGCTTGGAACTAGACTCGTCCTTATGCTTTTTCACAAAAGTAAATGATGGTTCAAGATCTGGAGGGGGTGTAGTCATTGGTTTTTTTGCCTCCAAAACTGAAAGATGTTGTTCTAGTGAATTCATCTTGTGGTAAAGGGAAGGCATTGTATTCAGTGATATCTCTCCATCCATCACATATGATCTTAGGGGGATATCTTTTACAATAAATGCTTCATTACAAAAAAATGGGCATTCATGATTTGTTATACCATGTACATTAGGCCTTCTCACCATCCAAAATCTCCTCAAATCATCAGGAATTTTTTGATACTCAAGTTGGAATAGATGAAAATACATCATCTAAAAGGTAGAAAACATGGGAATTATCTTGAAAATCCTTCTAACCAGTGCAACTTGAGCAACTGCAGTTGTCAAAATCATAGTATAGTCCTTAGGGTCATCAATATCAAACTGCATTCTCATAAAATTTTCATCTAGACCTGACAAATTAAAAACAAAATGAAATCTTTAGAGGATACCTTCTTCAAGTTGGATGTTATTGGTGTTTTTTCCATAATGCAAATGAATTTCCTCAAAATTCCTATACTCAGAAAAGAAAGTATGAATTTGTGAAGTAGGTGGTGTGCTTTTATGGGAATCCCAAGACACATGAGTTGAGTCAAATATGATCATCGTAAAATTACCTCTAAAATCCAAATAAGATATCTACACGAGGAAGTTAATATTTGAAATGAATTGGAATTGAGAAAAAATTGTGAATTGATATGATTTGACAAGAATCATGTGTGGTAACTACCCCAAAAAGGCATGAAAATAAATGTGTAACATCCAAAACAGATTCTAGAAAAGTAAGTAAGAGCATCCATTAAATCAAATCACCTAGAGGTGCTAAAAAATAATCAAAAGTAGATATCCAGTCACCAAGTGAAAAAGAATAATTAAATAAATGGCCAAAAGTGATGACATAGCATCCCAATCATATGTAAACAAATAAAAATACATGAAAAGCTTGTATTTCTCAGACCTGGCAGCATTTGATGAGTCATCTCCATGAGAATAACATAAAGCAAATTATATATTATAAAGAAGGATATTCTTTTTAAGATCTAAATTTGGGGGGGGGGGGGGGGGGGGGGAATTGGGGAGTAAGTGAGCAAATAGAATTGTATAAATGTGATGAGAATACTCTCACATACAGTGGGGGTTAAATTTTCTGAAATTTTAGAAGAGAAAGGAAAACTGATAAAAAAAACCATTTTCCCAAGAACTCATCTAAGAAACCTATTAATTTATGTAATCCTTCAAATTAAATCATGCCAAGATGGTTGCAAGTGTACAGCCATTAACAAGCATTGAGACTATAAATCGACCTTTCCCTTTTTGATAAAAATTTTTTATTCTTTGAGTTAATTGTGTTTGATCATGAGCATTACTGTATCTTCTTTTAAGATGAAATACTTAAAATAGTTATTCATGTTCATGTCGTAGTCTTATTTTAGGAATCCCTTTTAATCACAAAATAGTTTATCATTCTAGTAGCATTGTGGAAATTGCAATTGTACTATTGAGAAGAGCTTTCATTTCATATGTGCAATAAATAGTTTTGAAGTCACTTTGTCTCCATTTTGTTAAAGGTTATTTGTAAGCCTATGAGTGTATCTTAGGCATGACAAATTATGGATCCCTAATGTTTTGTTGAGTCTTTGTCATGAGATTTTATGTTTGAACTCTCAAAGATTGTGTGAAACCGTGCATTTTTGTTCTTCCATGAATGTAAATATTCTAGTTAAAAGTGCATTATGAGCTATTTGAGGTGTTTTTTTCTTTCACATGGTAAATTTTTGTTGAGCAGTCAAAATTTTTCTCTAAGGAGAAGACACACAAAGGATGTGCATGTGGGAATAGGGTGCATTTGAAGGCATGGGAAGATAGGGAAGGAAACGTGTGTCAGAACATTTTGGCTCACGAATTATCCATTTTGTTGGATAAGGGTTATTTTTGGAGATAGCATGTGGAGCACACATGGAGATGGAGTCTTGCACTACATGTAATGGTATTTTAGGAATGAGTGGCTGATAAGTGCCATGCATGGTTTGATTTAATAATAGGATTGCTTCTTCCAATTAACTACAGGACATCTATTATTAGAACACTCACAATTTTACATGCTATTAAAAAGGTGTGTGGCTATTATGAGCATGCGACCTATTTTAAGAAGTGCATAGGTGGTGAAGGTAAATTCCCCACCTCTATAAATATGTATTAAACTATGTAGTTTAGGATATAGATATAGGGGACTAAATTATCGTAGAGTTATGTTGTTGGATCTAATGCACGAATGACTTATGGATATACCTTATAATGTAATAATATTATGTGTTTTACAGTGTTTAATGTAATGGATAATATTGGCTAGATAATGGTGTTAAATGTACCTTAATTTGGTTCACGTATGGTTAATCTTATTATAGTTGTTTAATTCATGATTCTCTAAGATCTAGATCAGGATTATGCATTTTGGAATTTTTATGTTGAATTATGGATCTGAATATGTTTTATCACCATCACACTAACTTCTTACATAAGAAACTCTAAAGAGGGGCTTGGTACCTTTGCATGCTTTAGGTGAGTACTCAGCTTAGATTGGGTGATGTGTCAATACACATGGGTTATTCACAAGTAGATTCTAGGCTACATCATTGGTTCCATTATCGGGACCTCTTTTTCAGTTGTTTTTAGGATGTTTCATGATGAAGACATACAGGTTGACCCTAGAAAGTGTTGAGGAGTGGATAATAGATCTAGAAGAAGAGTATCTCGAAGGTTTAGCACTAGATCTGAGTTTGATGCACGTGCGTGGATAGAGTAGAATTTGTATGAATGTTTATATGAGAGTCTCTTTATTATCTTTTTGGAAGAGTTGTACAAGTGGATGGTTGCTTATGCATCTAAAAGGAATTGGCTATATCACACACTTTTTTGGATGTAGGAATAATTTCAGGCCCTCTATGATTCTACTATGATTTGCACATGTATTATGAAACTTGGTTCCATGGTGTTCTGAATAGCTATATTTTAAAGTACCCAATTTCCACTTACTCTTTCCTGGGGGTACCTGAATTCCAGTTTTTTCATTATCCTCAGGGAACCTATCTGTAAGGCATTCCACTAGCAATCAAAATCTTAATGGTAACCCTGAACTTGGAAGAAAATCTAATGGCTAACCAAACCCTACAATGTGCGGGGGAAGGAGAAGGTTTGGTGAAGGATGGAAGACCTAGTGGTGAAAAGGAAAAGAGAAGAAAGGTAGCTTAAGTAAAATGAGGTGTGTGAGAGGGAGGTAGAGAATTATTGTGATATTGCATAATGGATAGTGTTGAGGAGAGAGATGGATTGTGAAGGATTTGGAGCTCACGCAGAAGGCATGGATCTAGATCATCTAGAACTCCCCCATTTGGGGAACCATGACATAGAACCCTCCTCGGTCTCACATGGGAGCATGCCAATAGAGATAACATGGACCATGGGCATGTATTTGAATCTACCTGACAACCTATCCCTTGTGCTTGCTTTTATAGTATTTAGTACAACCAGTAGTCACCAAGCTAGTTTGGGGAGTAGAAGAAAATTATTAAATCAATTAGAAAGTGCATCTATGGATGGGAAAATGTCTTCTTTTTTATTTGGATGTAACTTTTCAGGCACATCGTCGACATAGAACTCAAACACACCGAATTTTGGACTCACTTCTAGGAGTAGTACCACATCGCAGACTGTAGGAGTTCAGTTTAGTACCACTGTTGGGACATAGGGAAGTACATCCACTGGTCCGCTACCAACTACAAGAGGAGGATCAGGGGGCATATGTGGCTCTAGTTCTGGTGGATCTGGTGGGTCTAGAGGTAGAGGTAACACAGGAGGTTTTGGATTAGGTGGGCATGGTCCTCACCAACCCCATAATATTTACATGGAGATGTCACTTTATCTTCTATAGTATATGGGAATAGTAGATGTTCTTGAGCATGTGTACATGTGTGAGATATTATGGCACGCAAAAGGAATCATGAATTGTAAACGTAAGGCAAGTTAATTTGTAACTACATTACAGGGATGCACTCATAAGTTGTACACAAAATTTAACCCTGATCAGACTTATGTAGATTATGTAGCATTACGAGAAGTTTTCCTTGAGGATTTCCATATCCTTGAGTTTAAGCAAAAGATTATAAACAAACTCAATGATGTTACATAGGGCACTACTGAAAGTGTTCAAAAATATGATGCCCATTTCAAAACACTTTTTTCTAAACTTTCATATGATACTCATGAAATTCATCATGCATAGTGGTTACCTGGGGACTTGATCACACCTTGTAGGAGGGCATTATCACATAAGACATATACAGACCCCACGAAGCACTTGAAGTAGAGTTACATGCTGAGGCAGTTGGAAGTATAGACACTGGAGTGAGCCCATTCCTAGAAGCACAAATTGTAGCTATGGAAAATTAGTTGGAGAAACTATCGTAAAATACAGCACACGAGACGTGTACTGGGATTTGGTGTATAGACTATGAATTGGAAGGGCACACTAAAGATAGTTTTCCCCACAAGTCAGTGCATTCATTGCTACTAGAATGTAAGATATGTCATTTAGACCATGATGCAAGTTGTTTCCCATTATTACAATGTGTGATTAGAAATAATGTATCTTGCTATTGTAAGATTTATTGGTCCATGAATCACAATATAGAAGACTACAAGTTGATTGGTCAGATCCATGATGCCATTGATATTGGTGTGTGACAGACAAGAGTATCAAATAAATCTAAAAGTAAAAATGATCACAATGATCGTGATCACAACCAAGGGAATTATGATCAGAATGATGGATGCTTTGAAGGAAGTTGTGGCAGAGGTCGAGGATACCATGGTGGATTCAGGAGTTGAGGTCATGGTGGTGGGCGAGGTGATTTTTCTTGTGGAACATGTTTTACATGTGGGTCTCCTTACCACTACAAGAATGAACGCCCTCAGAATATTACTTGTTCTTTTTGTGGGAAGAATAATAACTATGAGGAATGCCCAAACTTATATGAGCATCTTAGCAAAAAACATAAACAGGAGAACAAGAGCACAGGGATGGTTAGATTACAGTGCACCATAGAATATTAGTGGATGCCAAAGTTGGCACTAGAACCTAAGGTAGTACCTATGAAGATTACTACAAGTGTTGAAGTTGTACGCACCAGAGAGATGTTACAACAAAATCCTACCATTACTAAGGAGGAGGTTTTACATACAAGGTACCTAGATCCTACACATTAGAAGGAGGTTTATCATGAAACCATGGAGGTACTTAGAAATATTTAGGGTGAAATACATTATTTAAAGGAATAGTCATGGAACTTGGAACAAAATAAGGAAGCAGAAATGATCTAGCCATATGTTGATGATTTGAAAGAGGTATGCAAGATGTTGCACCAAGAGAAAATTATTCCATTACTAGGGAATTGGTTAAAGGGTAACACTCCATGCATAAGCATTGAGAAAGGACGGAAGATCCTACATGTTAATCTTCCCCCTCATAACTTAGATTAAGAAAAAGAGATTACTCTACATGTTGTTATGGATGGATGACTTTTGAGAAATATATTGATTGACATAGGCGCGGAAGTGAATGTGATTACTTTAGATACATGGGCACATATGGGAAGACCCCCATTACAGTCATCCTATAATGTATTTTTTATGGCTAATCAAACTAAGGCCACTCCAATCGACATTTTAAAGGGTGCATCCATTACTATACAAGGGGCCAAGTTTACTGGGGATTTTGAGGTTTTAGCACTTGTATAAGAAGACAACTTCCTAGCTCTACTTAGATGCCCTTGGTGATATGCAAATAATGATGATCTACAGTTCAACAAGGGGTATATAAGTTTTGAGGACAAGAAAGAAAGAGTTATTATCCCTTTAACAGATGGGAAATTTGTACCTTATGTTGAGCCTTTAAGTGAGGAATACCTGAACAAAATTGATATGCACGCCATTTGAGATCTGGAAATAATTGAGCCATCTAAGGAAGGAATCCTTCAGTGGGAAGATGCACAATCTATTAGTGATACTACAAGTATTTCTTGTGATAATTAGGCAGATGGAACCTATGAGATGGTTGGGCATGAAGTAAGAAGTGCATTTGCAAGGAGGAACAAACCTTGTTGTATTAGGAAGATAGGTAACAAATACATACCCCAGTAGACTGGAGAAGGAGATCCTACAGTATTCCTGTGCACCATGGAGGAGTAGTGGAAAAATCAAGTGGAAAGAAGAAATATGTTAGTATATACCCTACATGGGATGGCAGTGCACTGGTGGATGGTTCACAGGGATAATCTCATATAATGGAATGAAGTCAAAATCACTGTAACAACTCAGTTTCTAAAGAGTAATGCACCTACTCAAATCTTCATATATCATGGTAATCAACCTATTCAGCACCACATTTAGTAGCATGAGAGACTCTAGATAGTGGGGCAAGAAGATTTATCACTTTCACTTTGGGTGCACAAACTTTATTCCACTTTGCAAGGTTGTGCACGTGCTTGGTATGTTTATGCAGAACTGCATAGGGAGAATGGAAATTGGCAAGAATTGATTGCAGGAATGACCCAGAATTTTGAGTACTTCTCTACTAAACCTTCGGTAAGAGAGGCATTACAAGTTATGGAGTGCCTGATTATGGGAGATAGTGCAAATGCTGAAGAACTCATTTAATATTTATTTGGTGAGGAAGAATAAGGAATGCACTTTGATGAAGTAGATGATACAGATGCCAAACTATTTAAGCATGATTGCTTTGAGAAGGAGAAAGGAAATAAGGTCTACATAGTGGATGATGATGAAGTAGAATATTTGGACATAAATTATTCATCACGTAGATGTGAGGTCTTAGACAGTGTGAATAAAAACACATGTGCCTATCATGAACCTATGAAGACCAAGAAAGTGAACATTGGCACGGATGTTGAACCCAAGGAGGCCATAATTGGAGATTATTGGTCTGATTCTGAAGTAGAAAAGATAATTGAGTTACTACGTGACTTCTAAGACTTATTCCCTAGGGGATACCATGAGTTAAAGTGGGTACATGAGTCATTAGGTGAGATAAATATTAAGTTAAAGGAAGGAGTGTGCCCAGTCAGGAAGAGACCTTACAGGATGAACCCTAACCTACACATAAATGTTACAGAATAAATTGACAAAATGTTGAAATATGGCATCATTAAGCCCCTAGAAGAATCATACTGGGTTATCCCCATGATAATCAGTATAAAGAAAGGTGGTCAGATTAGGATTTTTGTAGATTATAGTGAGCTTAATAGTAAATATGTGGTTGATCATTTTCCTACGCCTTTCACTGAGGAAATATTAGGAGTTGCAGGGTACAAAGTTTACTCTTTTACAAATGGATTCTAAGTGTATCACCAGGTTAGAATTACACAGGAGGATCAAGAGAAAACAACTTTCACCACTGAATGGGGAAGGTTTGTATATACAGTGATGCCCTTTGGGTTAAATAACGTGCCTGCTATATTTTTTGCATAGTTGTTCAAGCATTCCAATATTTTATTCACAAATTCTTGCAGGTTTACTTGGATGATTGGACAGTATATGGGCTTGTTAAGGATCATTGTGAAAACTTGTGCTTAATGTTTGAATGATGCATACAGTTAAACATCTCTTTAAATATCAAGAAGTGCATGTTTGCTACATCTTTTGGAACTCTGTTAGGGAACATCATCTACAAGGAAGTTTTTTTAGTAGATCTAGCTAAGGTTGCAATTATTGTAGGCCTGGAGGAACTTACTAGTCAAAGTGAGGTGCGTAGATTCTTAGGCCACATAGGGTATGACAAAAAATTTATCAAAGGATATGTGAATATTTCCACACCTTTGGAAGAGTTACTCAAAGGAAAAGGGACATTATATTGGAGAGAACGACAGCAACACACATTTGAGGCATTGAAAGAGAGACTTACTATAGTGCCTATTATGTGTTTTCCCTCATGGAACAAACCATTTCACATACATGTGCATGCCTCTGGCATGGTTATTGGTGTAGTTTTAGCTCAGCCTAGAGAAGGTATTATAGATCATCCTATCTGATTTGGTAGTATAAATTTGACTCCCGTAGAATAGAATTATACAACTACAGAGTGCGAGGCCTTGTCAATGATCTACATGTTTCATAAGTTTAGATAGTACTTGTTAACAACACATTTTTTATTTTATATAGATCACATGGTGTTAAAATATTTGGTGAATAAGTCTATTTTATAGGGGCACATATGTCGATGGGTGCTCCTATTCCAAGAAATTGACTTTACAGTCATGGTATAATCAGGTAAAAGTAATTCTAGCCTAGACCACTTATCAAGGATTCAATCAAGGGAGGACACACAAATAATTGAAGATACAATGTTAGATGTAAAATTTTATAGTTTACATCACATGCCTTCAGAATTGGAGGATATAGTTGTCTTTTTACACACATGTATGGCACCAGAAGGAATGAAATCCTTAGAGAAGAAACAATTTACAATTTTTATTGCACCCTTCATGTTGATCAGTGGTGACTTATATAAGATAAGATGAGATGAAGTATTGCACCGGTGTGTACTGGAACATGAGTGCATAGATATCACAGAAGAGGCTCATGACATTAGTACAGGTGGGCATTATGCAGGTGACGCCACTGCATGCAAGATTCTACTTGTTGGATTATGGTGGGAGATCCTATACAAGGATTGTAAAGAGTATTGTAAGTTGTTTGATCACTATCAGCACCTTGGAAAATCTAGACAAAGAGATGAAATGTCATTGAGGCCTATTCCTAGTGCAAATATGTTTGAAAAATGGGTGATAGAATTTGTGGGTCATATTTCCCCAGCCTCATGTAGAACTAGATCATGCTACATCATCACTTATACATATTATCTTACAAGGTGGGTGGAAGTAGCACCTACAAAGGATTGTACACTAGCTACAGTAGCAAGGTTCTTATAGGAAAATATTCTTACTAGGTATGGATGGTTGTTGAGTTTGACAAGAGATAGGGGCACACACTTCTTGAATGATACAATCAGGATATTATTAGATGAATTTATGGTCACACACCACAAGACTACACTTTATTTCCCTCAAGCAAATGGCACTGTTGAGGCTTTCAACAAGATATTGATCCAGACCTTGAAAAAAAATTGATGTTGGAAGGAAAGATTGGGATGATAAAGTTTATGTTATACTTTGGGCATATAGAAAAACCTACAAGAGGTTAAATAAGGCTACACCATTTCAGTTGGTGTTTGGTACAGAAGCAATTCTTCCCATGGAATTCATGTTACCTTCTTTGTGTATTACGCATGCGAGAGTTCTAGCTGATGAGAAAACATTAGAAGATATAATTGACAAGTCAATATAGTTAGATGAGAGGTGCATCATAGCACGTTGGAGTCAAAAACAGTAAAAGGCCAGGCAGAAGGCATGGCATGACATACACATCCAAGAAAAGAAGCTTGAGGTGTGACATATAGTACTTCTTTATGATTCCAATTTTATGTGCCATCTAGGAAAACTTAAGGTGCATTGGTTGGGACCATATGTTATCACTCACATCCTTGAATTAGGTGTTTGTCAGTTAGAGGTGCTTGATGGAACACAATTACCTAGTTACTTCAACGAGAGTAGGATGAAGCCCTATTATAAATAAGTCTTCTTGGTGTTTGTAATAAGGCAATATTTCCATTTAGTATAGATTTCACTTTTGTATTTATTTTAATGTATTTCATTCTTCATCGCTATGCTTTGTCAATTTAGATTGGTGTTTTGTCTAACAAGTGTGTTTGTACACTGGAAGCTAATTATAATCTGAAGTATTTTTATGGGAAGAGGATCGTACCTAGCATTGGTGTGTGGTGGTTGTTATTTTTTATTCAAAAAAGTGAACACATGAGAACATACTCTTATAAGTGTTATTCAAGCATGGAAAGGAACTGCTAGAAAGAAGATTGATCCTAAAGAACACCATAGTTGGAAATAAATGAATGAACAGTATAATGTGAGGTAAGTTATGGGCATGGAAACTACAAGGGGAAGGTGCAGTGGTGAGGTACTTTGGCACATGGGAGTTTGAAAAAGGAGGTCTACAGCCAGAAAGTAAAAAGGTGCGCTAGAAGGTTATAGTTGTGGCGCGAAGGTGTACCATGCAGAAGGTGGGAAAATGGTCAATTAATGAGAGGATTGGTAGTAGGTGAAGGAGAAATAAATATAATAAATTTTCAAAAAAAATATAAGGACATGATGGGGGTTCATTTTTACCTTTCCAATCACATGTATTCGAATGAGCTAGTTGCGACCAAGCCAAGCATAAATTTTTAGGGTGTGGAGAGTAGTAAAACCAGATGTGGAGAGAAAATTTTACATAGAAGTGGCTTGTGTCCCCATTGGAGAAGGTTTTGAGTGAATCAGAATCATTGAGGAGTTAGGGCTCACATTTTTGAGCTAGGGCATAGGGTTTCAAGCTAGGGCATGGAGTTTTGAGCTAGGAAATGAGAGTTTACTTGATAGAGAATAAAAGGTGAGATTTTAACCATAGCACCAAAGAAAGCACCTACAGCAGGAAAAAAGGGGAAGAAAAAGGTGGAGTTCAAGGTTGAAGATTCTCTCGAGAGTAATTTTCTAGAGATGTAATATCTAGAAGGAGTGATAGTCAAGTGAGATTGGGATTCCCATATCCGTAGATGTAAAGTAAGTGATTACAACCATCGCACCACTGATAACAAGGGAGAGTTTAAAAATTTGTTAAATAAGAAGACCAACAAGCACACAGTGGATGACATACCAGTATATGACGATGCTAGGGAGAAGCTACTCAAGAAGGCAGGGGTGTATCAACTATATGAACTCCCATATTTTGTAAAACTAAAAACTTTATACTAGTGGCTTATGAGAAGAGTCCATGAGGACTTCTTCAATTTAGCTAGACAGATGGTAAGAATCACAACAGCCTTAATTTCTATAATGACTGGGTTGAAGTGCAAAGGAATAGATTTTATTAGTGATCTAGCTGATAAGGTAATCGTTATAGCCACAAGCATGAAATTTGGATACTCCAAGGCTCTACACAGAATGGAAATCTAAAAATTAAGGAAGTACCCAGTGGTATAGGCAGTCACACATCTGCTCACTAAATTTAATGATCAAGAGAGATGGTCACAGGTAAACACCATATGGCTACATGTTTCTAAGAATATGTCACAGGGAGAAGTCTACAATATAATAGGCTACATAGCAAAAATAATTAATGAGGAATCACACACAGGGGAAAAGATAAGTTTTGGCATGATCCTCTTATCTCTTGTGTTTGTATAAACTGGAGTGTCTAACGGGCCAAAGAAAAAAAATTGGGAATACCCCATGGAGAATAAGTCCCTCGCTAAGAGGTTTGAGAAGTACTTGTGTGAAGGAACAATGAGTGGCCAATTCAAAAAAATGACAGAACTATGGTATAATCGACTACATGTAGAATTTGAGGAGGAATGGCATATTCCTAAGGAGTTATCATCAGTAGTAGCTAAGTCAGTACAATTTGCAACATACCAGTATTTTTGCATTGCGTGTTTTACAATGAAGGATGGGACATGGAATCCTTGGTGCAAACTACCATATGCCTTCATAGTATGCTATTTCTAGGCCTCAGTACATAGGTTTATTGATGCGCTCCCGTTGATATTTAATGCGGACAAGGTAGATTGTGACTACCATACTCTCATAAAAATTTATGTTTTTCCAGGTCAATCTACCTATATTGAGAGGATTATTTTTGATGTTATAAACATAAATTCAGTCAGTTTAGCTATTGGGGATAGTGGATCTATGCTTTTCTATCTCCAGCTTAAGCCTGGGTTGGAAAATAAAAAGTATGTGGAGAATGATTTCATGCTGCCATGGCCGCCTAAGGGAAAACACACAGTTTAAAATGTGGCAGCTCCAAAACCTACCTCAACCATAGAGATAGAGGAAGAAGATGAACATAAGGATAGTGGAGGCTTGGACCATAGAGGCTGAAGGAATCCCATAGACAAAGTAGAGAGTGAGTACGTAGATACTCCCCCATAGGAGCAAGGAGGAGATGAAGACTTAGACATGGATACAATCCAAGAGGAGCACCAGTTTAAGAAGGTGTTCAGAAGAACTAGGACCTAAGGCACAGGAACATCACAACCTTTAAAAATTTCACCTCGACTCTCCCCTCAGATATAAGCACTAGAGAATAAGAGAATAAGAAATATGTAGCTTAATGAGGAGGTGGAGGAGTCTGAAGAGAGCGTGCCTGGTACCCCAGTCCAACTTGAAGATGTGGAGGAACCCTAGGATAAATAAATGAGAGATGAAGAGGAAGGGGTGAAAGAGGTATAAGAAACTATGCAAGAGCAACCCATCGTGCCCATTACAAATTAGGTAGGAGAAGGGCCAACTTAAGACCTTGGCTCCCAAGTTCCTAAGGGGCCAAGAACAAAAAGAGAAAGAAAAATTAAAGAGTATGTTTTCCCTAGTATGGGTTATGCTAAGGACATAATAAAAATCATCTACAATTAGTTCTAGAGTATTGTGGGCCTTAAGGAGTTATATGGGTGGGAGCTTATGGATCCAAATATGTCCACTATGCACGCAAGGAAGAAGTTATCTTGTTCCATGCAAACTCATATGGATTAATCATATTTTGACATGTACGAGGAGTCATGTCTCTCGTGAAGAGTGAATAAGGAACCCCAAAGTAGGCACATGATGATAAATCCTACTATAATGTCTGATGATTACGTCAGCAATGCCTTGGTCAAGGTATTTGTTGATTTGGCACGGAGAAATGTTGATAAGGCTACCACCATTCGAGACTTGATGGAAGATAACAAGGATAAAACTATAAAGTTAGCACACCTAAAGGAAGTGAAAGAACGAGAATAGAAAAATAATGAGGCTTTCATTGGCATGGCTGAGGATATTAGTGATCACATTCTGAAAGCAAGGCCTCATCTAGAACCTAAGGTACCTGAAAATTTTCCTTCTACTATGTAGGATGAAAATGATAGATTCTTCCAGGTACACTTCCATATGATTTTTCATTATATTGATTGTCATATTCCTATTTCTTTCTAATTATTAGAGGGTAGTTTTTTTCATTGGTCTTTATATCAATGAATTCAAAGTATCCTTCCAGGATTAGGTCCCCCACCTGAATTTCTACAACATCTAGTCATCTAATAGGTCCTACTTTTCCATACTCTACGAAACTTAAAGTAATAAGGTTATATGTTAATGTTAGATCTCCCATAGATTCTTAGGTATACCTTGGAATAATATTTCCAATACTTCCAAAATCAAACATTACATCAATTATTTCATATTTCTACATCACGAGGATTTATTTTTTTGCATACCAGATAGGCTTCTTAGATTGCAACACTCCACTAGTTGCACTTTCTAATAGGATATTTAATAATTTGGATATGTTTTGTGAGATATATTCACAACACATTACATTTAATATTCTTAAAATATCATGCAAGGTAACAACCACTCCCTCTTGTTTCAAAATTTTCAACATTTGGCCATATATATGCACTTTAACTTCACCAGTATTCTTTCCATTTACCTCTCTATTTTAAATTGAATGCACCAATATTTTAGCTTCTTCCAACAATTATTTATCCTTCCTTGGGTCTGGGTATGTGTCTTTGTATGCTTGACAAAATTGGGGCTCATTAGGAATCTCCACATGTTCTAATCCTTGCTTCTTTCTTTATGGTCTAGTGAAAACTTGGAAACTATCAGTATCTTTAGGAACCACATTTATCATTTTAACATTCCATAGTTGTTTTTTATTTTCTATCCTTCTCTAATTTGGGATAATATTTTTTATTTTTTATGCCTGCACCCTACAATATGTGCAAAATATTTAACTCTCTAGGTTTGATAGATATTTTCACACAATGTGATTTGGTTTCTCCGTAAAGATAAAATATTACCCCTTATCTCTAAGGTCAAGGTTTCATCCTCCTTTGGTGATAACCACCCTATTATCATCCTTTTTGTGAACCATATAGTCTTTTTGGGGCATTCCATCATTGATTTTGGATTTGATATCCTCCATAGGGAGCTAGTGGTGGAGATGTGTTCCATACAAGTGATTACTACAGTGAAGGAGGGGCCCAACTAATACATTTTTAAAGAGAGGGCAGAGCCCGAATTAGAATGGGTTGTGGAGATTGTGGTATCCACTATGTATTTGATTATGGTGACGAAGGATCCCATTATGTGTTTGGTTAAGGAGATGATTCCATTTCTATTTTGGAATGATTATTTGTGAATTTTTAGCTTATTATGTCAGGATTATGAATACATTTCTAGTAACCTCCTCTTTTAAGTCCATCAAAGCTCCAAAATATTTGGATTCATGTGTATTTTCCCTAAAAAAGGTATATACTATGTTATGTACTTGTTAGATATAATGTTGTAGTATAAAGCATTAACTAAGTAAATGTACCCATACCCTATTTACTTTGTATTATTCTCCTCTACCCCTACCTATGTTTTGGTGCATTCATTTTTATTGTTTCCTTCATCCCTGAACTTTGCATACCATATACTTAGCCTTGTTTCTTTCCTTCTTACAATTCCTCCAATATGTGCAATATGACATCCACTTTTCCATCAATTTTCTAAATTGATGCACCACGATCACCATAGTTTTCAATATTTTATACCTTGATAGCGTCTTTAATTTTCTTTGCTTTGTTATTAGATTTTGTTTTTGGAATCACAAAACTTATCTTACTACGCAATCATTCTACAAACCAAGTTACTTTACTTGGCTCATTAAATTTGAAATTAGTTTTTTTCAGTACATCAAAAAAACACGTCATATTCCATAATACATTCTCTTAATATTTGTTTTATTTCTTTGAGATCCTAAATAGTATCTCTTATGTACTTATTTATTTTAAATTCCTAAGTAAAGGAATCGTGCACTTTTTATAGGGTTTTCTTTCTAAGATTCTTTGAATATATAAATTATTGTGCCCTTCCATGAAATTCCCTTATGAGTTCACATTTCTTAGTAGTATCATCTTTTTGGTTTGATATATTATCAAAGTCAAAATATAAGATTCAACCACAGTATGTGGGACAAAGTCCCTCCTCGGATAAAGGGAAGGTGCCTTGTTTATTACTATTCTAATAACACCAAAGAATATTTATAATATTTACATTACTCTATCCATTCGGGGTTGGGATCTCATCATGCTAGATATATTTCTTTAATAAAAAGGAAGATAGATGAGAATAGAACAAAAGAAGTGATAGTAGAAAGTTAGAAGTGTGAGAAAATAATAAGGGGAAGTGTCCTTTATCTTTAGAAAACACAAATCTGAAGATAATCACATGAGATAAAACAATAATTAAATGTTGAAGATATAATGAACAAGATACTAGAAAATTTAAAGAACCATATAATGCATTGAACTTAAGAAAAATACCTTAAATGAAGAAAATAATACTAAAACTCATGATTTGTAATATATCTCTTATATTCCTTAGTACCAAGGTTGAAAACACAAAGTTTTTCTCTATTTTACAACTCTAATATCTATACTCTTGTTCCAAAAATATCCAACCCTTTACAATGCCACAACATTTTACATTTATAGATAAGGGGAGGAGAGAAAGGTGGAAACATTTTGGATTGCATACTAAAAATAGAAAATACACATTAATAATTCCCTTGACTGGTTCTCACAAATGACCCAGTCAACTTGCAAATCCAAATGATGTTCCAACATCTTAAAAATTAACATGTTTGATGCAAAAAATAAAACACGCAACAAAGATTTCAATCAAATTTTATCCTTTTCAGTATCAATCTTTTATTGCTTAAGATGATATTCTTGGAACTTTAGGATCATATCATGTGTTTCTTTCTCATCATGTCTGTAGGAATATCAATTCAAAACATCACATGTTTTGAACACATTTTTCATCCTTCTAGGAAGCTTCATAGAACTCCTGATTATTTTGGCTAAACTTCTTAAAACATTCTGACATAGAATCGTCTTACTAATTTCTACCAAGTCAAAATAATTTTCATTTGAAGACTCTTTTTCAACTAATTCCTTGAACTTATTGAAAATAACATCAGCGGGTAAAATGTTCAACACATCATCCAGGTCATATTAAAGGATTTTGGCCAATTCACCATCGATGTCATTAGTAGCATTAATTACTTCCTCTTTGGCATTTTAAATCTTTTCACAAGATTTTTAATGAATCTTGACTCAAAATTTAATGTCCTTACAAAACTCAAAGTGTTTATCCATGTCATCAATAATCCCTTCCTCAAGTAAGACATTTGAATCAACCTTATTAAGCTAGCTTAGAGCTTCTAAGGTTAGCTCCCAATTTCCACACTCCTCCATGAGCTCATTTTTCACATTTTCAACGTCCAAAATTGCATTCTCGGTGTCATTATAGGCATTGATAGCATCCTTGATTAGCCTTTTTCCTTGAATCAAGAGATGTTATATCTAGTTGTCCACCGTTCTTCCCTTTTGACTGATATTTTCCATCTTTGGCATGGATGAGAAATCAAAGCTAATCAAAGTCAGAGAGGGAACTTGAACCTGAATTTTTTTGAAAATTTTAAGAAAAATAGTTGTCAATTGCTCTACATTCTCCTTTCGTTCATCTTTTAAAACTTTAGTTTCCTTGAGCTTCTTGAAGATATTATCCATGTTTTCTTACACGTATTATTTTTCACCTTCAGTCATAACCTTTCCAAGTGCCACCTTGGTTATCTAATAATTAGAAGTCATGATTTCTTCCTTAGTATTTTTGGTAGCAAGCACCACAATCTCAGAAAATATTTCACCATATGCATCAATTGTGATTTGGGAGAAGGTCTTTAATTTCTTATATGTGCATGAGGGATCATCTGTCAATGAACTCGAATTAAATGCCTCAAGAGGGAAGATTTTATTCCTCTTTCTTGGAGTTTGGCTAACTAGCCAAGATGGAACAGAGGAAGAGGGTGGTGATGTGGTAGGAGCAATGATAATCAATGTGGTATTGTGATGAGTAAGAAAATTGGCTACCAAAAATGGAGGAGTAGAAAGGATGAAAGTGACCATGGCAGAAGATGTGGGAAGAGAAGAAGGCATGGAAAAAGGAGCAGTAGAAGGAGAGGGAAAATGGTTCATGTGGGGAGATTGCAAAGTCATACTTATGCGAGTTGAAAGGGGGGAGAGGGATAAGAATAAATGTTCCATGAGTGACATTGTAGTAGACGAGGGTGATGGAGATGAAGATGGAGAAATGGATGCATAGACTCCTAAGATCTTCAAGGAAGAAGATGATGGAGGAGAAGAAAGGTGAGGATAAGAAATGTGGGGAGGAGATGTGATGGAAAGAGATACCTGTGGGGTGAGGTAAAAATGGGGACTGCATGAGTGATGAGAGAAGATAAAGGAACCAACTAGACATCCACAATGTTAACATATGTCTCTTTCATATGTTGAGGAGAAGGAGAATCGACAATAACAACATATGTGGAGGGAGCAACAGATGGATTGGGAGTCTTGGTGTTACTGATGTAGAACTTTAACTTTAACTTCTTCCCATGCACCTCACTTTTAACTTCTTCTTCTTGAGAGGGGCCCGCCTCTTATGCAGAAGTGACTAATAATTTTGGGAATTGAGGATCCTTGGGCTAAATATTCCAAGAGTAAAACTAGTAGTTGGTTTGAAGGAGGATTTGAGTAGCTTTCTCCTTGATGGACGTAGATTCCTTAATCAACCAATCGATTAAATGAAACCCCATGATTTCAACATTTATTTTCACATACATGGAATCCAAGATATTTTTATCATCAACATCATTGTTAGGAACATCAACAAGATTAATAGTTACTACCTCATCCAAGGTCAATATTTTTTTTTCCTTTCTCCTAATTGCTACTTCATCTCTAAATTTGGCCCAAATGTCTTCAATTTACGGGATAAAAAATTACAGTGTTCTAAAATATTTAAAAACACCATGATAATTGAAACCTAGCCTAGGATTCATCATCTTCTTGATCTCTTCCTGCATCTCAATGTTGATGTTCCTTGCTTTGATTATTGATGTGTAGGTGTATCATCGAATGGATATGGGGAAATTAATCCCTTGTGCTTGCTTTTTTTAAATTTGTGAAGATCTAATAATTATATGACCAACTCCATGAGGACCCATTTGACACTTAGAAATGAATGGATTCAAAGAGGGGAACCTTGGAATGCCCCTATCTAAAGATAAGTGAATATTGGAAATTACAAGAATATACAACCCTAGTGATAAAATTCATTCCAAGCAGCATTGGTAACCCTTTTCTTGGAAAGATTTGATTCTAACCTAAAAATTAGGTTGTAAAATAAAGCATCACTTACCCTAGGGAAATGATTTTTTCTTCCTTTAAGGGATAACTGAGTATAATACTTGTAGAAAAAATCTGAAGGCCATGAGCCCATCATGGTTAGCCCATAATATAATCTCATCTAGGTTACAACATAGGTGATGTATGACATCATGTATAATTTCCCTATGGTTTATACTTCTTTCATTTGTTTATCAATTGTATCACTTATGAATCCACCCCAACTGAAGAATTTCTCATTTTTCTGTATGATACTAATTAATTGATACATCCACCCTTGAAATTCTCTAGCTTTGAGGAGTCCAAAAACTCTACTCAAAACTGTGATGATGTCACTAATTTTAAGGATGAAATCACTCTAAGGAAAATTCTTGTGGAATCTTGATACAAAAGGCTTGGGCTTCATAATATATTTCTTGTTAATGTGTTTAATACAATTAGTCATGTTTTCATCCCAAGATTTCTGAGACTTCTTAAGATATATGTTAACATATTCAATTAAATTCAGAAGCTTGAGGATATCATCAAATTAATTTATGTCTAAACGTATCACCACCTCATCAACTTAATGTCTGAAAAACCTAGACTCGTAATCATAATGACTAGTGACAGCAAGGATGAGTAAAGATTGGGAAAGAAGCATCCAATGGTAATCAGTTGTTATATATTCATTACATCCAAGAGGTCTAAGAGGAAATTTGAACCCTATTCTATAATTCTCCCATGTCGATGTGTCTTAATTTGGTGTCTCTAATATCTATTATATATCTTAGTACCAAGGTTGAAAACACAAATTTTTTCTCTCTTTTATAACTCTAATTTCTATTCTCTTGTTCCAAAAATATCCAACTCTTTAAAATGCCACAAAATTTTACATTTATAGATAAGGGGAGGAGAGAAAGGTGGAAACATTTTGAATTGCATACTAAAAATAGAAAATACACATTAATATTTCCCTTGACTATTTCTCAAAAAATGGCCTAGTCAACTTGCAAATCCAAATGATGTTCCAACATCTTAAAAATTAACATGTTCAATGCAAAAAATAAAACACACAACAAAGATTTCAATCAAATTTATCCTTTTCAGTATCAATCTTTTCTTGCTTAAGATGATATTCCTGGAACTTTAGGATCATATCATGTGTTTCTTTCTCATCATGTCTGTAGGAATATCAATTCAAAACATCACATGTTTTGAACACGTTGTTCATTCTTCTAGGAAGCTTCATAGAACTCCTAATTATTTTGGCTAAACTTCTTAAAACATTCTAACATAGAATCATCTTACTAATTTCTACCAAGTCAAAAGCATCTTTAGTTGAAGACTCTTTTTCAACTAATTCCTTGAACTTATTGAAAATATCATCAGCAAGTAAAATATTCAACACATCATCCAGGTCATATTAAAGGATTTTGGCCAATTCCTCTTTGGCATTTAAAATATTTTCACAAGATTTTTTATGAATCTTGACTCAAAATTCAATGTCCTTACAAAACTCAAAGTGTTTATCCATATCATCAATAATCCCTTCCTCAAGCAAGACATTTGAATCAACCTTATTAAGCTAGCTTAGAACTTCTAAGGTTAGCTCCCAATTTCCACACTCCTCCATGAGCTCATTTTTCACATTTTCAATGTCCAAAATTACATTCTCAGTGTCATTATAGGCATTAATAGCATCCTTGATTAGCCTTTTTCCTTGAATCAAGAGATGTTATATCTAGTTGTCCATCTTTCTTCCCTTTTGACTGATATTTTCCATCTTTGGCATGAATGAGAAATCAAAGCTAATCAAAGTTGGGGAGGGAACTTGAACCTGAGTTTTTTTGAAAATTTTAAGAAACTACATTCTCCTTTCACTCATCTTTCAAAACTTTCTTTTCCTCTAGCTTCTTGAATATATTATCCATGGTTTCTTTTACATATTATTTTTAACCTTCAGTCATAACCTTTCTGAGTGCCACCTTGGTTATCTAATAATCGGAAGTTGTGATGTCTTCCTTAGTATTTTCATTAGCAAGCACCACGATCTTAGAAAATATTTTACCGTATGCATCAATTGTTATGTGGGAGAAGGTCTTTAGTTTCTTGTATGTGCATGAGGGATCATCCCTCAATGAACTTGAATCAAATGCCTCAAGAGGGAAGATTTTATTCCTCTTTCTTGGAGTTTGGCTAACTAGCCAAGATGGAACAGAGGAAGATGGTGACTATGTGGTAGGAGCAGTGATCATCAATGTGGTATTGCAATGAGCAAGAAAATTGGTTACGAAAAATAGAGGAGTAGAAAGGATGAAAGTGACCATGGAAGAAGATGTGGGAAGAGAAGAAGGCATGGAAAAAGGAGAAGTAGAAGGAGAGGTAAAATGGTTCATGTAGGGAGATCCCAAAGTAATACTTATCCCAATTGAAAGGGGGGACAGGGATAAGAATAAATGTTCCATGAGTGACACTATAGTAGAGGAGGGTAATGGATATGAAGATGGAGAAATGGATGCATAGACTCAAAAGATCTTCAAGGAAGAAGATGATGGAGGAGAAGAAAGGTGAGGAGAAGAAATGTGGGGAGGAGATGTGATGGAAAGAGATACATGTGGGGAAAGGTAAAAATGGGGACTGCATGAGTGATGAGAGAAGATGAAGGAACCAACTAGACATCCACATTGTTAACATATGTCTCTTTCATATGTTGAGGAGAAGGAGAATTGACAAAACCAACATATGTGGAGGGAGCAACAGATGGAGTGGAAGTCTTGGTGTTATTGATGTAGAACTTTAACTTTAACTTCTTCCCAGGAACCTCACTTTTAACTTCTTCTTCTTGAGAGGGGCCCACCTCTTATGTAGAAGTGACTGATAATTTTAGGAATTGAGGATCCTTGGACTGAATATTCCAAGAGTAAAACCAGTAGTATGTTCAAAGGAGGATTTGAGCAGCTTTCTCCTTGATGGACGTAGATTCCTTAATCAACCAATCGATTGAATGAAACCCCATGATTTCAACATTTATTTGCACATACATGGAATCCAAGATATTTTCATCATCAACAACATCGTTAGGAACATCAACAAGATTAATAGTTACTACCTTATCCAAGGTCAATCTATTGTTTTCCTTTCTCCTAATTGCTACTTCATCTCTGCATTTGGCCTAAATGTCTTCAATTTCTGGGATAAGAAATTATAGTGTTCCAAAAAAATTAAAAACACCATAATAATTGAAACTTGGCCTAGGAGGCATCATCTTCCTGATCTCTTCCTGCATCTCAATGTTGACATTCTTGGCTTTGATAACTAATGTGTAGGTGTATCATCTAATGGATATGGGGAAATTAATCCCTTCCTTGTGCTTGATTTTTTTAAATTTGTGAAGTTCTAACAATTATTTGACCAACTCCATGAGGACCCATTTGACACTTAGAAATGAAAGGATTCAAAGAGGGGAACCTTGGAATGCCCCTATCTGAGGATAAGTGAATATTGTAAATTACAAGAACATACAACCCTAGTGATAAAATTCATTCCAAGCAGCATTGGTAACCCTTTTCTTGGAAAGATTTGGGTCTAACCTAAAAATTAGGTTGTAAAATAAATCATCACTTACCCTAGGGAAATGATTTTTTCTTCCTTTAAGGGATAACTGAGTATAATACTTGTAGACAAAATCTGAAGGCCATGAGCCCGTCGTGGTTAGCCCATAATAAAATCTCATCTAGGTTACAACATAGGTGACATATGACATCATGTATAATTTCCCTATGGTTTATACTTCTTTCATTTGTTTATCAATTGTATCACTGATGAATCCACCCCAACCGAAGAATTTGTCATTTTTCCGTATGATACTAATTAATTGATACATCCACCCTTGAAATTCTATAACTTCGGGGAGTCCAAAAACTCTACTCAAAACTATGATGATGTCAGTAATTTTAAGGATGAAATCACTCTAAGGAAAAGTCCTTGGGAATCTTGATACAAAAGGCTTGGGCTTCACAATATATTTCTTGCTAATGTGTTTGATACAATTAGCGATGTTTTCATCCCAAGATTTTTGAGACTTCTTAAGATCTGTGTTAACATATTCAATTAAATTCATAAGCTGTAGGATATCATCAAAATAATTTGTATGTAAATGTATCACCACCTCATCAGCTTGATGTCTAAAAAACCTAGACTCATAATCATAATGACTGGTGACAACAAGGATGAGCAGAGATTGGGAAAGAAGCATCCAATGGTAATCATTTGTTATAGATGCATTACATCCAAGAGGTCTAAGAGGAAATTTGAACCCTATTTTATAATTCTCCCATTTCGATGTGTCCTAATTCAGTGTCTCTAATATCAACATTGGAATCGAAATTATAGTTAGTTGTGGCCCCTTTATATTTGTACTTCATCTCTCTAGAGGATTCTACCTTTCCTTTACCCTTTCCTGAATCAGACATGAGGAATTTGACTAAAGAGATTTGTCTTGGACCTTGTAATGAACCTTCAAAAACCCAAAACACTATCAAGTGATGGAACTTGATTTGCTCCCCCAGAAAATTGAAACACTATCGGGAAACAGGACTTAATCGATAGTTTGAAATTATGAGACACTATCAGGAATCATCTAACATCCTCATTTTAAGACTTCAATAACAAGGGAAAAAAAATATCATAATGTTCACTATTATAAATTCAAATAATTTAGAATAAACATTCATTTAGTTAATCCATCACATAACACTAAACCATATGTATCTATAATGACTCAGTATTAAACCAGTTTCTCATGTCATCACTCGATATAAAATTAATCTATCATGCTTCCTTAAATTAATGTGTATACTAAGTATACTTTTGGTTCTCTTATTCAATTAAGGGTTAATCAAGTGTAAATATCTAACGTTTATATCTGAGTATTTGTTACAGATACCTAGCTGATATCACACACCTTTAGTCCAGGTGAAATCAAGACAATGCAACCAGCATCTTGTGATACTTTGGCCAAAGTTTTAAGACATATATGTCATGTTTTTATTCCTATATGTCATAATTTTTAGAATAAATATGTCTTTCACCACACTCAAAATTGTTATCTAGATTATACTATCTTGACTCACATCATTCACTTCCATGTTTTTGTTATATACTAAGTAGAGCTAGCTTACATAGACTAGTGCTGATAATTTGCTTGTGAAAACTAAGGGAAATCAATCACATTTGAATTGACTTGCATCGCTTTCTATCCACTTCATTACCCATAGTAATCATAAGTTTGCATCGGCACTAGGCCATACTACTATCACTAATTAGTATATACTAGTGACCTAGATCCACAGTTTACAATAGCAACACTTAAGGTAGCTAGGTGGATAATCACACCATAGTGGCTTGTCCACATTAACCAATTAATGACTCGCGTCATTAAATGGGTATTGTGTAGCAATGCCTATGTTGTGATGGTCTGTCAAGTTCTGCTAAGTGAAACATCGTATCTTAACAAGTCCATTATTTCACTTAATTCACAGTTTGTTAACCCCACCCTTTATTATTCTTATCGTTAGGTTTCATGTCTAAGGATCATATAGGGTTCAAAATGAATATACCATTATGAAATGATCACAAAGTTTTATTCACTTAAGTGCACGATTGCAGATTTAGGTCTGCATTATGCTTAATCATTCAAGTCCACATTTTTCCTTTAAATAGATAAGTGTTTTGTTCTATTTCAGTTGTACATAATATATTACAGTGGTCATACATTCATCATTTCCACACAAATCTATTAAGAATAGTTTTAACTATTTGTAGTATTATGTTAAGGTATATTACCATACTTTAACATGTAGCATATCCTATTAAATGCAACCAAAACATTTCAATAATAAACATATCATCCTTATACCATTAATTGACCTTTTACTTATGATTCAGTTATATCTAGAAGGTATCCCCTATTCAAAACTTCATTATTATCACTATTTATCACAGTTGTTTTAAGTAACTATAATAGTTATATATATTTAATGATCAATCTTCATAAACCATTCCATTTAAGTTAATGGACTTAGTCTAACAATCATATATGTGTCATACTACCTAAGTTACTTAGGTATTTAATCACTTTTCAATTATCTCATAATGATATACATTCACATTAAACATGTTGTACTTCAATAGATGAATCTTGTGTTTAGTAGTAATATTAGTAGTAATTACAATTCACCTCACTTATATAAATGAATTATCAACTAATCTCAAATCTTTACAATCAATCAATTCATTTAGACCATAAAATTAAGGAAATCCATCTTTATTTCATCCCAATGTCAATCTCAGGTCATGTTCACACAATGAATTAAACAACTTATTTTCATAACTACTACAATATATGGCCAAAGGGTCCATTCTTATTTTTGAATCCAAAATACATCAAGAAAGGAACACAATAATAATTTAATCAAATCATCTATCTTCAATCAATAGAAAAAATGTACATTTTTATACATATTCCCTCTTTCATCTTTCACGAAGTCCATCTACAAGATTGTTAGCATCTATCATTTCATACGAACTGAGCATGATAGGTACTAAATCTTTAAAACAACATGCTCTAATTAATAATTTCATAAAAGGAACGCTTATTTTAAATGAAATTATCCTAAGGTTTCAAATAAAATACATACTCTTTTGATCATGTCACAAGAACTTCATAAATCAAACCATCTAAAGAAGACAAGATACCTTAAGAAATACATTCAAGTACTTCTTATCCAGTATTAATCTAAGACACACATCAGTAACCCAAGAAATTGCAATTGATCATAATCAATCAAATAATGCAAATACTAGTATAATAATACTACAGTCATATAAGCCCATACTTAGATAACTATAGTTTTATATCCAATTTAATAAATTTTAAATAACATAAGTTGCCCCAATAGTGTATTATACTTCATTCGAGAAATATCCTTACAAGATAATAGCTCACTCAACTAACCTTATAAGTTTAAGATTTTATATATATATATATATATATATATATATATATATATGGATATTACTTCTTAACTCATCCTAGAAGTCAAGTATAATCCATACTTAGACAACATAATGAGTTACTTTTTCATAAGTTACTCACAATATAACTCAACACTCAAATAAGGGTCATTGCAAACCAAAACTTGATCAAAAGGAGGTAAAATTTTATACTTCCTTAGTCTATATAGCAAACAAATATCAACCAAGCATTCCTAGATGATTTAGAATCCATTACACTTAACTATATCATCGACCTAAGAATCATATTAAGATTGAAGAATTATCTCATAACTTAAGTCATAAAGCCACCATTCTATTTGGATAAAAGGAGTATAAGTGACTATGTGACTACCCAACAGTCACACTTGAAAGGGGTATCTGAACCTTAAAAGGAAAAACCCAATTTGTTACTCCAACACAAGACCCTTTGTACTAAGGGAATACTTCGCAGTCTTTAAATAAAAGTAAGACATGAATAATCATTTAAAGATTATTCATCATCAAGCTCTTATCAAGGCTTGGATAGAGCTCCTATCAAGTTTATAAACAATAAACAAATACTTAATGACATTTCAAGGTTAAGATCAATATCGTAATTGAAACAACAAATCATAAAGAGAGACAGGAGATCTTCCATACCCACAACATGAAGACAAGATTTTAGCAAACCATAATCGATCCCCTTCATTACCAAATTCAACCAATGACAACAATGCATTGATTCAGAGTTATCTAACTCATTAATAATTATGACAACCGTAAAGGTACAGGATTCACCTAAAGACTTGAGGAAGCCTATGGCTTGACTCGTCGCTGAGAACAAAAACAACGAGGATATGATTTCAAATTATCAAACCACAATCAAGAGAGGAATAATGCTTCCAGTTCAGCAAAGTCCATCTTAGTGAACTTGACAAAATCCACAATTTGATAACAGGTTACCAACATTAGCCAAATCATAATAAACAACTTGAAACTATGTCAAATGAAAGAATAAGCCAAACACAGCTTCTTAGGCCATCAAAAAATGGCTTTTCCTAGTTGCAGAGACTTGAAAATCATGGAGGATGAAGTGATAATACTTCTTCATTAACCTAACCTACTCATAATCCTCAAACAAATATTTCACTAGATAAGCAAAGCCCAATTCAATTTCCAAGGTGATAATCAAGGAATGAAAACTCAAGCACCCAGCAATGGTAATGATTTGACAAGAAATTCCATTCAAACTTAAGTTGAAGAAAACAAAAATACAATCGATACAAGGAAAATTGGCATGATATTCAAATTCGAACGGTAAGGAGAATAATGGTAGAGATAAATGCAAACATCAACCTCTTAAGGGTCAAGTTTAGGAATAACATGAAATAGTTAACCAAAAATTGAATCGTATTCCTACAAACACCTACTTCCAGGTTTAACATTGAGGAAATAAATCTTACTTAAACCATGTGAAGGATAAACGTCCACTACAAAATGATACATTTTCTCATACAGTACGAAAATGTAACTGCAATGTTATACAGATATACAAACACAACCCATCATTTCTAAAATTTGGACTATTACTTCGCAATCATAAACACACAACCCAGAAGAAATAATCTTGAAATAAATCCACATTCAAAAGCAAGATTATATGATAAATACAGATAATCACATGAAGAAACAAATATACAAAACCCATAACCAAAGAAAATGAATTCATATAAAATCATAGTGATTTTCATGAAGCCATTGTAACATCCACTTTTTATGACTTAAAAATAAGGGGGAAATTTTTTAATTTTTTTACATAATGTTCTTTGTTTTAAATTAATATAATTCTGAACACACATTCCATTTCCAATCCTTCTCATAACAGAAAACCATATGCAGCTGTAATGACTCATTGAAACATTGATCTCTCATTCCATGACTCGATATTATATCGATCTCTCATGTTAACTTGTTCCAGTGTATACTTTATATACATAGTTCTTTTACCATTTTAAGGTCACTCAAGTGTTTTGTCTAAGAAGCCTATCTGAATACCTGTTACCGATATTCATCTGAAATCCCACAACTTAGACTAGGTGATATAAGACAACATAACCAACAGCTCGTGATACGTTGGCTAAAGTTTTAAACATGTTTACCATGTTTACATTCCAATACGACATACTTTTCGAAAGGATTATGTCTTTCAACACACTCATACAGTTATTTAGATTGGTCATCCTTGACTAGTGTGAACCAAACCTGATTCTAAGTATCACACTAAACAACGGCATCTTACATGCACTAGTGTGGAAGACTACTCGTGGTGACTAAGGGTACATAGACACACTCAATCGAATTTCATCAATTGGGTGTGTTTAGTTACCCTAAGTCAACATGAGTTGACCACTACACTATTTCATGTGTCTATCTTTGTTTAGAGTAGAACTATAAACAAAATTTCCACTTATGTTAATTGGGTTAATTGAACTAAGTGGGGTGTTGAAGCATAACTGGTTACATCACAGAATCCTCATAATGACTCCTGCCATTATGAGGGTAATCTACTACAATCCCTATATTACAACAACTAAATGAGTTCCTTCAACAAAACTAACATACTTAAGAATCATTATATCAATAACCCTTTAATTTATTATCTTCTTTAATTTATAGTTAAACAACACACCTAAGGGTTCCTGATGTACGATTGACCCAAAGAAGGGTACGAAATGTAATTTTAGACTAGTTGAAGGTATGCAGATAAAATATGCATTCATGCATATAAACATTTTAATCTTAAACCATTATTTTCATTCAACAATATATATATGAATTCAATATTAAGTGGGTAATATCATTAAGTTTTCTTACTATAGTTTATCATTGTAAACAAACTTGATTGAAGCTTATACATTAGACTTAGAGATATCATAAAGTCAAAATCCTCCCATTAGCTCTTTTAAGCTTTCATGTTTCCATTTATTTTTTACAAATAACGAGCATATAGCCAATCATCCTTTATGATTTAAAAATAATCACTTAACAAGATATCATACTTAGTTCTTATTTAATGGTAAAAGGAAGTATCCTTTTTTTCTTATTGAGGACTATTGTCCTATTAGTGAAATCAGAAAACATATGGTTTAGTTTCGTAATAAGAAAGCCACATTCTTCTATATAAACTATCCATATTCTATTTTCTGATTAAGGATTTATCAATCATGATCAACTTAGTTACACACCTTCCCAAAATGAAATGAATCGAAGCTATAAGTATAGATCATTATTCCTCATATCATTTTATACCTTAGAATGAATTAAGTCATGAATGTCAGTATTTAAGTATATCCATAAAGTCCCATCATGCATGTTAATGTTTAGGAATATTATACAAACCTAAGTTATGTAAGACCTTAGAATAAATCAGAAATCAATAACCCTTCACAATAATTCATTAATCAAAAGAGAAAGATAAATTTACTCCCAACTTAATTAATATTCCATAACTTTATAAGAAACATATTTCACCATTACAAAAATAATTTTAATGAATCTTCATTTTTTTCCAACAAGTACATTTTGAGATAATTTCAATACATAAGCATCTGAATGAAGAAAAATGATTTCATTAGTAAAACAAATGTAACTTTCTATAAGTCTTTCTCCTTTCACTTTTCATGAAGTCCATCTACAAAATTGTTAGCATGATTCAATTCATAAGATGTGAGCATGATAAATGTTATAACATTGAAAACAATATGCTTTTATCTAACTATTTCGTAAAAGGAACCCTGTTGTTAATGAAAAGGTTCCAAGTTCACAAAAATAAGGAAAATAGAAAGATTTCCTCTAATAGTCACAAATCAAATATAGAGAAGAGTCACTAAATCTACATAAGTATTAATGTTCATAAGAGAAACTAATTAAATTATCATAAATTAATTCCATCTAAATCGTAGTTATGATAATCATTTAAACATGAGAATGTTCCAAACTGTAACCAATTATGAAAAGAATTAATTAAACTCATGACATGTCCTCATCGGTTCCAATTTAATTATCCAAGTAAAGTTCCTCAATAACAAAGTTAGATCAATCAATCAAAATAAAATGAATTGATCTACAACATACAGACTTGACAAGAACAGTATGTTGTTCCATTAACAATCAATTCTGCATCAACTACTAATAAGGTTTAATATAATAACATGAAAGATCCAACTTGGATGGAAAACCTTCTTAATAGCTCTACTCTTGAAATCCTTGCCTTCATTCTAAGAGGATAAATTTAAGCAAGGAACCAACTAGAAAATGCAAATAATAATAATTGTATAACATAAAGAACATTTGGCTCAATCCTCACAATAAAAAATAGACACACAATAGAGAGTTCTAGAAGGATTTTCCTTCCAGAAGATTTGTTCAATATTTATTTGAACAAAACATAGCCATCAAATCCAAACATCTCAAAAAAATCAAAATTTAAATGCTCATTGTCTTCCACATACAAGTTAATGGGAAAGGAAATGAGAACAGTTTCATGAACGAAAACACAGAGTACGGTCTTACCCAAAAGACCAAAATCCAAGATGAAAGAAATGAAAATTTCTTTAACAATGATCAAAGTAGACCTTACATCATCCAAATTGTTGAAATGAACTCCAATACGATAAATAATTACACTCAAACCTTAAACTAACCTAAGATGTAGTACAATCTCAAGGAGACATTTGCATGGTTTAAACATTCAATTAAAACATACAGCATTTAATACATATAACGTCTTTTATAAATACTAATGACCCATATCACAAGCATATTAAGGGATGAACATGAGCAGATGTACCATTTCTTCAAGAGAATGTTTAAAAAAAGAAACATTAGAAGACCATTTCAAAGTATAATACGATAAGCCGGTACAATCCATACTTCTACGGTGTTCAATTCTCAAGCCAACCCAAAAAGGGTAATCATGCAAAGTAAAATAAACCAACAAAAGAGTGAGAGAGAGAGAGAGAGAGATTTACCAATCTTTATTTCTAAAAATGGTCCACCCGAGAAGGGTAATATATTACAAAATGTATATTAAAATGACATAGACAAAAAACTCTATCAGACTCCCTCATATTATGCATTTACAGTGCTTGAAAACAACCTTCGAGAATACCCAATATGGGTTGAAACAATATCTCCATAAAAATAATAACAAAATATTAATGGTCAATAACCTACTCAAGCCTCTAAAAAGACTCTCAGAGCTAAGAAAACAGAGAGGGATATTGCAGATGGTGTTCAGCGTCAACTGAACCAGCAAGCAATTCCAACTACCAACCATTCCATATGAAGATCATATCTTGGAATATTAGAGGCCTTAACGGTTACTCTAAGCAAAGAAGCATCAAGGAGTTACGAGACTCCAGTAACCCCAGCATTTTGATTCTTCAAGAAACTAAAATGAAAGCAATGACCATGGATAATATTAAAAAAAAAATTGGGATAGCTCTGAAATGGCGGCTGTTGATTCTCAGGGTGCTTCCGAAGGGCTGGCTACTCTTTGGGATAGAAGGCACTGTACTGGTATGATTCTTAGTGATAATATTAATCATCTTGCAATTAAATTTGTCACTATTGAGAATAAGTGTGAATGGATCTTGTCAAATATTTATGCCCCTAACTCTACTAGTGGTAGAAGAAAACTATGGGCTGATCTTAAAATCTTTAGAAACTAGCACAGCTCTGCTAACTGGCTTATCATGGGTGACTTCAACTCCCCTCTAAACCCAGACGAGAAGTTTGGGGGAACCCCCACCTTCTCTAATGGAATGGAGGATTTTGCTGATTTTATCGCTGAACATAACCTCATTGATGTGGATCTGCATGGTAATAAATATACTTGGAATAATAGAAGGTTGGGAAAGGAGTTCATCCAGGTGAGACTGGATAGGGCACTAATCTCAGCAAACTGGATTCTTAGCCAAGACTTTTACCTCTCTTCACTGCCCAGAATCGGATCGGATCATAATCCGATTGCTTTAAGCTTTCTCAATTGGTCCAAACCTGCAAGAAGTTCGTTCAAATTTGAAAAAATGTGGATGGAGCATGATGATATCTATGACAGAATAAAAGAATGGTGGGATTGGAATGGGGAAGGTACTGCTCAGTTCAGATTGGTTCAAAAACTCAAAAATGTCAAAAAACATGTCAAACTCTAGAACAAAAATGTTTTTGGGAATATCTTTGAAAAAAAGAAAGAGTTAAAACAGAAGCTTCAGGATCTTGAGTTAAAAATGGATACTATGGGGAGATCGGTTGAAGATGAAGTTAATGAAAAGAAAATTCTTTCTGAGTTGCATACGATCTGCAGTAGAGAAGAGTCCCTTTGGCGCCTTAAATCTAGGGCTATTTGGCTTAAAGAGGGTGACAGGAACACAAAGTTCTTCCACATGACCACTCTAAAGCACAGAGCCAGTAATAGGATCTTAGAGGTTTCTAAAAGCAACAGAAGTATCACTAAAGATCCAAACAACATCAAGAAACAAGCACTTGAATTCTACCAAAATCTTCTTAGAGAGAGAAATGTCAGCAATCCGGAAGCTATTTCCTTCATGCTGGAGGCCATCCCTCAGAATAATATTGAGGACCAGAAATTCAGAGATATTACTAAAGCTGTCACGCTTGAAGAGCTGAAAAAGGCTGTTTTTTCCCTTGAGGGAGATAAGGCTCCTGGGCCGGATGGATTCTCTATTAAATTTTTTCAGAAGTTCTGGGAAATATGATCGGAGGATCTTCTCAAAGCGGTTAATGAATTTTATAGAACGGGAAATCTTCTAAAAGAGCTCAATAACACGCACATTGTGTTGGCACCTAAAAAAATGGATGCAAAAGATTTCAAGGACTTCAGACCCATCAGTCTTGTTAATGCTATCTTTAGAATTTTCACCAAAATCATTACATCTAGGCTGCAGCTCATAATGAATGATCTCATCTCAATGCAGCAGAGTGGCTTTATTAAAGGCAGGATAATACAAGACGGTGTGATTATGGTGCATGAAACTATACATTCCATGGAAAATAATAAAAAGGCAAGCATGATCCTCAAACTTGATATGAATAAAGCTTTTGAAAAAGTTTCTTGGGTCTTCCTTGACAGGATTTTATCCAAATTTGGGTTCACGGAAAAGTTTAGAAAAATTATCAAGTCTTGTATATCTACAGCCAGGTTCTCTGTGGTTGTTAATGGAGAGCCTGTGGGATTTTTCACCAGCAGCAGAGGTCTAAGGCAAGGAGACCCCATCTCCCCCTTGCTCTTCATCCTTTTAGCTGACAGCCTTAGTAGAACAATTAGCAAAGCGGTGGAAGACGGCCTTTTAAATGGTTCTAAACCCACTTCATTCAGCCATGCTGTCTCTCATCAACAGTTTGCGGACGACACTATCCTTCTTCTTCTGGCCTCAGTTGTAGAAGCTAAAGCTATTAAGGCTCTACTACAGCTCTATGAATCTGCTTCTGGGCAAGAGATTAACTATGACAAAAGCATCATTTTTTTCTTTAACACCCCTGGGGAAAGACAGCTCAAGATTGCTAAAATTCTGGGCTGTAAAATTGGAGCTCTTCCAGCAACGTACTTAGGTCTCCCTCTTGGCACTAAGAAAGTCTCTCACACGGTGTGGGATGATTTATTGACGAGATTTCAGAAAAAAATGGCCGGTTGGAAAGGGGCCATTCTCTCTAGTGCTGGTAAGTGCCTTCTCATTAAAAGCACACTCCAAAGTCTGCCCATCTATATCATGTCACTTTTCAAAATTCCTTCTTCCTTCAGAGAGAAAATTGAAAGGATTCAGAAAATTTTTTTATGGCAAGGCATGGAAGAGAAATTCAGATTTCACCTAGTGGCCTGGGATAAAGTCTGCACCCCAAAGACTATGGGAGGGCTGGGTATAAAAAATATTGAAAAAATGAATGAGGCACTCATCGCTAAGATGGGCTGGAGATTGCTATCTGAGAAACAACCCTGGATTGATGTTATTAAAGAAAAATACTTGAATCAACAAGTTGTTTACTCCTATCTGCACGATGAGCAACTCCCCAATGGTTCCATTTTTTGGAATAATCTGATTAATAGTAGAAACTTCATAAAGCAGGGCAGCAAATGGAAAGTGGGGGATGGCAGTGACATAAACTTCTGGGAGGATAACTGGTCCAGTGATAATCTCTTGGAGAGATTTGGGATGGCTAAGGACAGCCTTACAAGCAAGTATGGAACTAAAGTCAAGGACTACATTGAAGGAAATGGCACCAACAAGACTTGGAAAAGACTTTCTATGGAGCGTATTGAACTGAAACAAATTATTTCCTCCCTTCAAGACCTTCTAGATCTCTTCCCTTTGTGTCAGTTGGATTCCAAGGATGAGCTGGTCTGGAGTAATTCACAAGATGGAAAATACTCAGTCAAATCTGGGTATACTAATCTTTTTCATAGTAACCAATCTGATTTTAACTGGAACTTGATCTGGATGCCTGAGTTAACCCCCAAGATAAAATTTTTTCTTTGGCTGGCCATCAGAGGTAAAATTCTCACCACTGACAATTTGATGAGAAGAGGATTCATCATTCCCAATTGGTGTCACCTTTGTAGGAATGATTATGAAGACATTAGTCATCTGTTCATTCATTGTGATTATGCCAATAAAATGTGGAACTTTGTCCTTTCCAAATTCGAAGCTCTTTGGGTGTTGCCGGAGGATCTTAATCAGCTATGGAATCAATGGAACCCACCATTCAAACATTGTGCTATCAAAAGAATATGGAAATTAGCCATCCCTCATTTAATTTGGAGGATCTGGAAGGATAGAAATAATATCATTTTCAGAAATAGGAAACAGAATTATAATTTCAGTATTGGCAAAATTTCCCAAGGCATCAAAGAGGACATGGCCAGATTTAAACCTCCCAAAAACAATTGTTATCCTGAGAATGAAGAGCACATCTTATCTAATTGGCAGTTTGGTAATTGGAGCAACCCCGGGAATAGTGTGGATAGATCTTTGATTAAATGGCATCCTCCTGAATCCAATTGGTTCAAGCTGAACTTTGATGGCGCCTCTAAGGGTAACCCTGGAACAACAGCAGGAGGAGGGGCAATTCGGGACCACAAAGGCAATCTGATTGCTGCATATGCTGGAAAAATGGGAATTCAAACCAATCATTTTGCCGAAGCTTTATCTGCTCTCTGGGGTTTCAGAGTTGCACGGGCCCAAAATATCCAGAACCTTATTGTTGAAGGGGACTCCCTTAATATTATTAAACTTCTGAATCAGTCCTCATCTCCCAGCTGGAATATTAAAGATTTTATCTCTGAGTCCATAAGCATCAGTCATACCTTCAACAGTATCAGAATAGTACATACTTACAGGGAGGGAAACAAGCTGGCGGATGCACTGGCCAATTATGGCATTAACATAAATTTCACTACATGGGATAAGGATAGTATCCCTAATCAGCTCCACAATAGCATCCATGCGGACCTTCACATGCAAACAATCTCTAGAGATATGCCTTAATCTTTGGAGGAAAATCAAATCCATAAATTCTTCCACATGTGCTGCTTTAAAGTATATGGCGTGGCAAATGATATCTAATTCAAATAATAGCAAGATTTTTTTAAGGAACTTCAAGTGGAGATATCTGGATTTAAAAATCGCGCACGCGGGAGGTACAATAGCTGTTGATATCCGGATGCTAAGCTCCACGAAAACCGATGATAACTACAAGGTGAAAGCTGACAGGGAAGGGGTTTTCACGCGCGACTTCCCGCAGGCTCAGAACAGCAATCACACAGCCGTTCGTGAGAAGACTAACGGCTATAGTTCCTATTTTTATGTGACCTTCAACAGCAAGAATTGTAATACTCTTCACGCTCAAAGGTATCCTGGAAATTGCTGTAACCAACACATCACAGTGAAGATGGGAGGGCCACCCTGTCAAATTGAGCCGTGCGCGGACCCTGACTGGAAAGAAAACACGGAGCTTTGGAACATTCTTAGCATTGGCGGCTTCACCAGCCTTGTTGAAAGGATGCAAGGGCATGATCAAAGCATCTCTGTTCACTTTGCCAAGGAATGGAATGGGAGGACAGTCGACTATGGGGGGCAGAAAATTCTTATTAATGAAGAGCTATTAGCTGAAGCGACTGGCCTCAGCCTAGAAGGGTACCACTTCTTCAACAAGAGGGTTATCAAAGAGGTTGAAGAAAGAAGATTTGTGGAGGAGGATGAGAAGCTTATCTTCAGCACTGCGGGCCTGCTTGTAAGCTCAATTCCACCTCCGTACGATGAAGTCACCCGCATGATGATTCGATACATCTCCTTGGAAGGCAGGTTTGTTACTGTCCCTGCTAAGCACCTTGTCTTTTTGAACCACTTCCGTAGGAATAGGTTGGTTTGCTTCCCGCACTATTTGTTAAACTCTCTTGAGCGCTCCATTTTGGAGTTCCAGAGACATACCCGGGCGGTTCCCTTGCACCAAGGGCTTATTCTGCTTATCCACAAGCTCTGCCTTCTTAAGTATCCCGGTCTCCCTTACTCTCCCAGCCCGGCTCCCCCTTTGATGGGCTCTGCTGCCGCCAGTCCTGTCTCCCCTGCTGCCCCTGCTGCTGCCCCCGCCTTAGGTGCTGCTACCCCCATGCCGGATGCTCATGCTTCTCCTTCTATTCCTCCTGCTGCTGCCCCTGCCACCCACCTTGCCTCTACCTCTAAACGAGTCACTAGGGCTTCTAGGAGACTCAACCTTGAGACTGCTGCTGTGGGGGATGAACCTCTTGAGCTTGATATTGCTCGTGATCTGCTGAACATTAGAAGTGCCAGTCCCCGGGAGGCACAGATGGATAACCCTTCTAAGAAATTGGAGGCCTTAGAGGCAGAGATTAATTTGCTGAAGGTTGAGGTCAAAAACCTTGCCAAGCAAAAAGGCAAAAAAAGCATGGAGGGGGAAGGGAGCACTGACAATAGTCAGATTGATGACATATACAAAAAGCTGAACCTCCTTAGACTCCCGCCTTGGGAAGGCTAAGACCAGACATGACTACAATATTGCAGCCTTTAGGGCCATCGAGGAGTTTATCGTGGGTCATGCCAAGAGTGTTTCAAATCTAAGCGGTGTCCCGGCAGCGCTTTGGGGCAATGATAAAGAGAGCAAGAGAACCATTGAGGAGCTCGATAAGATGGATGCTGCTCAGATGACCACGTTAGGCATGTTTCAAGCTTGGAAAAAAGTCAAGATCAGTATTGATCAAGCGGCCAAGAAGTAGTCCTGGATACTTCTTCTGCTCTTTTTTGTTAATATTACTGTTTCTTGGCTGTCGTCTTGCTGTTTTTTTGCCGTTGTTTTGCTGTTAAGTCTTGTCTGTGTAGCTGTTTCTGGGCTACGTTGATTTTGTTGTAACTCTTGATCTGTGCTACAGCTGCTCTGCTCCTCTCTCTTATTCCGGCTTATAGGCCTTATTTTGTATTCAAGGGTATAGTCCCTTTCAAAAAACTATTTGCCAATATTAAAAAAAATAACCTACTCAAGCCAACAAAGGATTAAGAACTGAAACAAGAATCCCAACAGGCATTCAAGAATGAGTTGACCATCAATACAACCAAAATGTAAGTCCATCAACTGAAATAGACGTTTCACTACAAACCCATGTTTAATATGGCAAACAAAGTCAAACTCAATAACATTAGTCAAAACCCAGTTTTACTACGATCTGAGAGTTCCAAGGTTTAAGAAATTTTCATTAAATCCCTGTAAAAATGTTTAAACACTACAAGGATACAACATGAGGAAACAAATGTATAAAAAACATAGAACCCCTTTAAATTCATACCTAGTTCTCTAAATGAGCAACACATTTTTTGCCAAATCCATTCAAATCTTTCATTCAATAAAATATTCTATCTCACAAAACTATTCATATCTAAGAAACCATGTCCAAAAGAAACACAAACAAAAGCAAAAGAACAATCAACCATTCCAACAAAATAATCTCAGAGATGTTTTCATGAAGAGCAGAGTTATTTTTATGAAAATGTTTAAATAAAAGAAAGAGATTTTAATGAAATATGTCCTATCATGCCTGGTAGTCCTCCTGTCTTCCTTTCCTTGCCTCAATTCTTCATGTAAAACTCCCACAACAATATTTCTATCAATAATGTCAAAATAGTCCATTGAAATTTTTCCTATTATCTTCTTATAGCTTACATGCTCATCTTTCACTATTATTTCCACCATACAAGGGAAAAAATTATGCATGCAACTAATTTGAACTTGAGGTTTGTAATAATGGAAAACAAAGTGTAGAGCTCCAAGGCTCCAAGGCTCCAAAAATCCAAATGAAACAATAAAACCAAAAACCGTTTAGTTTTCCTCCAAACTCCTTACTATTCCCCAAGTGGTTTACGCTCTAGTCGAGGATAATAAATACTTATAGGACTAATAGGTTCCTTCCAAAAACTACCACCCATGCTTATCTTCTGCTATTTACAATTAGTAGTTAAGAAAAACATTCCATTTGAAATAGCAGAGTTGCCAGCTCGGCAACCATCCACTATCCCCAAGTCTCGGCCAAGTTTGGTTGTACCAATTTTTAAATGCCACATTAAAAACTATCGGTTCCTTTGAAATAGTTCCACCACCATCCCACTCTACTTGACAACAATTTCAACCCCCATCTCCATATATTAGGTTGATGTAAATGGGTTAGGTCCCCTTAATAATACATTAGAAACCTTAGTTTAGGATCTTAGGTATATTTCATTAGAGCTTAGGATTATTTAATATACAAAACTTAGGATAGTCTCTCTTTTATGATTTAATCAACAATTAAAATAATCACATTGGCATAGGTTTAGAATAGATCAATAATCAAACCTTAGATTAATTAGGTCCTAATTAATTAATTAAAGAATGTTTCCTTCCATAGCTCATTAAAACAACAAGAAGGTCCCTAATAAGGGTGGATTCTATAGATGCTATAGGATGCCTCGTGACCCCAGTGCAAGCCTGGTTGTAGAGATTAAATATTCTGACCAATTCAACCAAGATGTTCAAAACGTTGAAGAATCCTAAACATGCCTTGGATCACTTAAATTTATCCAAGGTATTAATCCTGAACTTTGTAAACATTGGACTGAAAATAATTTCAATATTGCAAACTAGGAAATGACTACTTAACCAAATTTATTTCTTCTTCAAATGTAGATAACACAACAAAAACAAAGAACAATCACACCCATTCCACCAACCACAATAATCTCAAGATGTTTTCATGAAGAGCAGATTTATTTTTATGGAAATTGTTTTAAATAAAAGAAAGAGATTTAATTAATATGTCTATCATGCCGGTAGTTCCTCCTGTCTTCCTTTTTGCCTCAATTTCTTCATGTCAAACTCCCACAACAATATTTCTATCATAATTCCAAATAAGTCCATTGAATTTTCCTATTATCTTCTTATAGCTACATGGCTCATCTTTTCTCACTATTATTTCACCAACCAGGGAAAAATTATGCATGCAACTAATTTGAACCTTGAGGTTTGTAATATGAAAACAAAGTGTCGAGCTCCAATCCTCCAAGGCTCCAAATCCAATAAAACATAAAACCAAAACCGTTTAGTTTTCCTCCGAACTCCTACTATTCCCCAATGGTTTACCCTCCCTAGTCGAGGATAAGAAATACTTATAGGTAACTAATAGGTTTCCTCAAAAACTACCAACCCATGCTTATCTTTCCGCTAGTTACAATGAGTAGTTAATAAAAAACATTCCATTTGAAATACAGAGTTCCAGCCTCGGCACCATCCCTATCCCCAATTCTCGGCCAGTTTGGTTTACCAATTTTTTAAATGCCAATTAAAAACTATCGGTTCCGTTGAATAGTTTCCACCACCATCCCACCATCTCCCACTCTACTGGACAACAATTTCAAAATTCCATTCACAACAACCCCCATCTCCATATATTAGGTTGATGTAAATGGTTAGTGTCCCCTTAATCATAACTTAGAAGCCCCCCCCCCCCTTAGTTTTTAGGGAATCTAGGTATATTTCTTAGAGGCTTATGATTATAATATACAAAACTTAGTATAGTCTCTCTCTTTTATATTTAAAATCAACATTAAAAATAATCACATTGGCATAGGTTTTAGAATAGATCAATCAATCAAACCTTAGATTAATTAGGCTCCTATTAATTAATTAAAGAATGTTTCTTCCATAGCTCATTAAAACCAAGAAGGTCCCTAATAAGGGTGGATTCTATAGATGCTATAGGATGCCTCGTGACCCCAGTGCAAGCCTGGTTGTAGAGATTAAATATTCTGACCAATTCAACCAAGATGTTCAAAACGTTGAAGAATCCTAAACATGCCTTGGATCACTTAAATTTATCCAAGGTAATTAATCCTGAACTTTGTAAACATTGGACTGAAAAATAATTTCAATATTGCAAACTAGGAAATGAACTACTTAACCAAATTTATTTCCTTCTTCAAATGTAGATAACAAATAAAAATTTCAACACAAAAATTATAACAATTACTTCATTATAAAAAATCATTATTTTCTTTTCTAAAATCTCTACAATCATCTTTCGATCATAACATTAATTCCATATACAGCTCAACATGCATTTATTTGTTTTAAAGAGTACAAACTTTGATCTTTAGAATGAAAATCACCTATCAATGGGTGATGAATTAATTACCTTCAGAGCGTATATCCAACTAATTATTCTTGTGACCTATATCCTAAGATATAATATATCACAACGACTCTCTCTCACTCCATTATGCTTTATCCTTGATCGCATTCTTCTAGATTCCATATTCAGTAACTCTTGTCAAATACTTATATATTATAATTCATAAGATCCATCCTAAATCATACTTTCATATGGAATGACCAGTGATGAGGCATGAAATGTAAAGGATTTTCATAAGATTATCAGTGACAGCATGAAGAATTGCTATCCCAGTACTGAAAAATTATAGTACTGGCCCAACAACGAGCGACGACCATCTCATCCTACTCCTTATCCTCATCAATTTTCTTTTTTTCATGGTGTTATTTTTCATTCCTATATTGATTATTAGGTACTATAGAAATAATAGAAGAAACAGTTTTCAGTATCCTCAAGGTTTTCCCATCTCCTCCCCCTCAAATTGAGTTGAATTGGAGTTCCCATTAGACCTTACATATCCTAATTTCATGACTCCGTAGGTCTAACCTAAAATGGATTTCTTATCTACCCATATGGGCTTAACATACCATTATTCCTGGGATCTTGGATCCTGCACAGGATTTCTTCCATAAGTGGGGATACATTATCCTTTCATCCATATACTTTTATTCACCATGATAGACATGCACTAGGATATCCTATCTTGGATTTATGTATGAGTGGAATAACTTATGGTATTTTTGTGGCATGAGCTATAATTTTTAATCGCTTGAACATTATCGAAATGACACATGAAAATGAGGTGAAGAATGTGAGGTTTCATTGAAGAAAGGTAATAGATGCTCTTTTTAGGCTCATCATGTCAAAAGACTTCTTTCTACCGATTTTAAATCTCATCATGGTATTTTTCTCCCATTCATATATTTATTGTTTGGTACTATGAAGAGCTTCTTTTAATCAGTAATCAGGAGTTATTTGTAGTTACTTATTGTCCTCCCCTTCAAGTTAAAAATTTCAGTTCCAATTACCTCTCTATCTCCTATGATATACCTACTCATACTGGATATTCTACATTTCCTACCATACCACATGCTTACAAACTATGCCATTTTTCATCTAGGAATGATGAGTATTATTGAAAGCCTCATAGTCTACCTCTACATGTGGAGATACCTCCTATTTACATCTCTACATTTACACCCACTATGATGGACATGCACCAAGATATTGTAAATAGCGAACAAGGGCGAAAGCCTGGCGATTTTATTAATGTTCAGGAAAATCAATTACAGAATAGAACTGGACTGCAATATTTATAGATATTGCACATAGCCGAGATGTAAAAACAAATATGTCAGTTGCAACTATGCAACAACCAATATACAATCTAGTAGCTTCCAAATCACATATGGGGAAGAACAACAATGATATTGTTCCAAACTAATGATAACAACATAAACCATAATGAGATTATAATAAAACTATAATATTATGGTTATAAAATCATAACCATATAACAACAATTAATCAATAATTAATTAAATTAATGAATTATTAATCACCTAAGGTAATACAATGCATAATTAACCTTATTTTACCTAATATTCTCCCCCTTAATTTTGCATTTCCTCAAGTGATGCGGAGAGGAAATCTCTGAACAACTCAAACTTGTCACGTGTAAGTGACTTTGTGAAGATATCTACACATTGTTCAGTTGTTTGGTAAACTGAATTTGTATGTTGTGTTTCAAGACATGTTCACGTATGAAATGTACATGTACCTCAATATGCTTTGTTCTCTCATGAAAAACTAGATTGTGAACAAGTTTAAGAACATCTTCATTGTCAACATACAAGGTGGTCGATTTGTCCTGTGGTATTCCTAGTCCTTCAAGTATGCGACGTAGGCATATCGCTTCACAGACAACTTCACCTATGGAATGATACTTGGATTGAAGATCAAGAAATAAAGTGTTGTTTCTTGTTTCCCCATGATATTGGTCCAGATCCCAAAAATAATACAAATCCTGAAGTAGATTTTCTATCATCAATATTATGTGCATGATCTGAATCTGAATATCTAGTCAAGAAGAAGTTGTCATTGTCAAGAAGAAATATGAATACCAAGATTTACTGATCCCTTAAGATATCTCAAGATTCATCTTCCTGCCTTCCAATGACAAAATCAGGGTTCCTACATGAACCTGGAAAGATAGCTCACTGCAAAGCTGATATCCGGTCTAGTGTATGTGAGGTAAATGAGACTCCCAATCAACTACCGATAGAGAGTTGAATTTACCGTAGGAGATGGATCTGAATGAGATAACTGCAATTTGTTCTCCATAGGTGTGGCAATAGGTGTGCAATCCATCATCCTGTATTTCTCAAGTGTTATCTTGGTATAATTTAACTAAGAAACAAATATGTGATTCTCTTTCTGTCATACTTACAATCCAATACAATAATGCATCATCCTGAGATCTGTCATGACAAACGATCGTTTAAGATCTTTCTTCATTGCATTAATCATCTTCATTGAACTGTCAGTGATGACTAGATCATCAACATAGATAACAACAATCACAATCTCCCCCCTTTATTTTTGAGGTAGAGATTGGGATCGTATGGATTTCTGACAAATCCATGTTGTCTGAGATGCTCATCAATTTTGATGTACCAAGCCCGAGGTGCCTGTTTAAGGCCATACAAATATTTCTTGAGTTTTCATACCTTTTTTTCTTCTCTAGGTACAACATATCCCTCAGATTGAGTTATGTAGACTTCTTCTTATAGATGTCCATTTAGAAAGGCACTTTTCATGTCCATGTGATGAAGTTTACAACCAAACTGTGCAGCTAGAGAAAAGATCATCCTGATCATTTTGATTTTATCTATGGGAGCAAATGTCTCCTCGTAGTCAATGCCTTTTTTTATGCGTACCCCTTTTCTACTAGTCTTGCTTTATACTTTTCCACTATCCCATCTACTTTGTCCTTTGTTTTAAATATCCATTTGCATCCAATGGATTTCTTCCTTGATGGAAGATTGACAAGCTGCCAAGTGTTTTTTTTTAATTTTTTATTAAGGGCAAATAGTTATTCTTCATTATTGATTCATATTCAGAATCCATGACATCTTTCCAAGCTTTTGAATATAGTTCTTCTTGGACTGTAGAGGGTTCATCATATTCAATAACTCTACTCATCAAAGAAAAATTTTCTTCTCTTACTTTACTGCGAGTCCATGGGTGGATGTATCCAGTGGAACATCCATTCTTGCATCTCGTAATGTGTTAGTACACCATTTAGGCATATACTAAACTATTCCTTTGGGTCGTGGTTCTATCTAATCAACACCATCATCCCCATCCTCACTTTCATCATCTGAGGGAACAGCATCTTCAATTTTTACAACTGGTGAAAAATCTACATCTGGTGAGTCTAGAGGAGGATACTATGCTTCCTTCTTCTCAAAAAAATCAACATCTCTGCTAGTGTAGACTTTTCTAGTCTTTAGATCCATCAATTTGTACCCAAGAGTCTCTTCATTGTACCCAATGAAGATGATTTTTTGTGACTTCATGTCCAATTTCTTTCTATTTTTCTTGGGTATGTGCATGCTTTATTTGCATCCAAATAATCTGAGGTGTGCAATAGATGGTTTCTATTTTAACCATGCTTCATGTGGTGTTACTCCATCAAGAGCAACTGTGGGAACTCTATTCAAAAAATGCATTGTTGTCTTTACTGCTTCTGCCCAGAATGTCTTTATAAGTCCATAATCATTAATCATGTGTCACACCATTTCCATGATAGTATGATTTCTTCTCTCAACAACACCATTTTGCTGTGGTGTGTGTGGAGGAGGAATTTTTTGATGAATCCCATGAGTTTGTAGGTAGTCTATGAACTCATCACTGGTGAATTCCCCCCTTGATCTGAGTAGAGAGTTCTTATGTGACAACCAGTTTCATTCTCAACTGCTACTTTGAACTTCTTAAAGGTTTTAAAAGCTTCACTTTTCTTGTGAAGACAAAAAATCCACATTTTCCTGGAATATTCGTCAACACAAAGCATGAAGTATTGGAACCCAGAATGACTTGGTTACATCAGACTACAAAGATTAGTATGAACCAAGTCAAGTTTCCCATGAGCTCAAAATGTACTCTTCTGGAATGAAGGTCTATGTTTTTTTCCTGTTAGGTAGTGAGGACACTTGTCTGTATCCTTCTGAAGAGATGGTAGCCCATGTACCATATTATGATGGTGAAGTGTCTTGAGATACTTGAAACTTACATAACCAAGTCTCTGATGAGATAATTATACTGATGTGGAGTTATTAGCCACAAGTTCTTGATCGTTTCTATGAACAAAATCAAGTTGGAACATGCATCTCACATTGGAGGCTTTCGTAACTATTTTCAAGCCTTGTGATTTATCTCGACATAAACATGTTTCATTCTCATAATGACTATCAAAGTCAATTTTTAGGTTGTGATCAAGAAGTTGACTGACTGAAAGAAAATTCTTTGTTAACCTAGGGACATATAAGACATCTGATAGTCTGCAGTTGCATGAACCAAGGGGTAGATAAATGTTCCCAATCCCCTAAACTATATATGAAGAATCATCTCCCAATGAAACTTGATTTTTTTATGGCGTGTCCCTCATTGAAATAAACCAGTCTTTGTGGCCGGTCATGTGTTGAGTGGCCCCTGAATCAACATACAAAACATCACTAGATGACATGGATGGTTCACTTGATCGAGCAATGAACAAGTAGTCTTCATTATCTGACTGTTCTTGTTACTCAACAATATTTCCTTGCTAATGGGGTCTTATTTTCCAGTTCCCATTTTTCTACCCTTGATTATAGTTATAATTTCCCTTGTGATATTGTTGTGGATGTCCAAAGTTTCCTGATGAACCTTTCTTGTAATTATTGTACCAACAATCTTTTAGGTCATGTCTTCTTTTACAGATTGGACATTTCTTCTTCTGTTGTCTATCCCCTTGATACTAATTTTGATTTTGGGACTTTTGATAGGAATTAGGTTTTCCTTTACCTTTTCCTTTCCATTTTTTATGTGAATAAAGTGTCTACTCTTCTTCATCATCTTTATTGTGCATTACTTCCTCTTTTTACAATAGGTTTACCAATTTGTCAAAACTAACTGTTGTATATGACAAGTTTAGTGTTGTCACAAAAATACACTATGAAGAAGGGAGTGCTCTCAAAACAATGGGAATGAGATCATCATCTTTGACCACTTCTCCTAGGGCTAGAAGTGAAGCCCTCAATTCTGCAACTCTTCTTAACAAAGATTATATTTTCTCATTCTGCTTGAACTTCAATGTGTGTAACTGACTTTACAAATTTAGTATAACATTCTTTTTTTGTCCTCGTATATTGTGCTTGACTTATCCCACACTTCTTTGACTGTTTTGGCATCTCAAATGTGAGGTTGCACATCGTCAGACACTCCAAACAAGATGATGAGTTTGGCCTTCGGATTTGCTTTATCAAACTGTCATTTTTGTGTTGTATCAGTAGTTGATCTCGTCAGAGTACCATTCACAGCAGACCAGATCTCTTAAAACTCAAGTTGTGTCTTGATTTTTGTCTTCCATGCAGCATATTTTTTTCCTCTGAGTAGTTTTGATTCTGGAAGAAAAAAATTGGGGGCATTAGTGCCCATTTTGTAGAAATCACTAACAGGGTTTGGCTCTTATCACTCCAAGTATAAGGTCTCCTAATCTATATATCATCAGTCTGATATACCGAACCTTTCTATATACGTTCCCTTTCGATATACCCAGTGATATGTGGAAGAAGATCTCCTTTTCTATATACCCGACAGTACGTGAAAGAGGCATTAACATACATGAAATAATTCAATTCATGGTACCAAGAAAGTATTGAGAGGGGTCTATACTATTATTGACACCGACTCAAAGAAATATCCTCATACCTGCGCATAAATTTGTTATATACTTGAATAATTTCTTAGTCTAGATTTATGTCATGCAATCATTAATAGACAAATGGGATGGCTCATAGTGTGTGTATTATGACCTTATTACTCCCTGTCGATTTAAAGGGTCGATGCCTAGATGACATTGTTACAGCTATATTAGGCATTAATTGTAGTAGTAGTCATGATGGCTTTACCCATAAGTGTTTCCCAAAGGCACTGTATATACCAAATGCTGCGAATGAGATCTAGGATCTCACGAGTGTTACAAAACCAATTTTTATTGTTTTAAATTACAACTTTCTATCAGTTTCTGAGTAGTTACAATATTTTTGGTTGACTATGGCAGCCTATAAATTAGTGCAATATATTAAAGAATGCAATTACATTCAAAAAAATTTAAAAAAATTGAATGGCAGGCAAAAAAAAAATGTTTTGTGGGCCCTGTGGCCTCTGAAGCCCAATACGAGCCAAAATGCTAGAAACCGTTAAAAAGAGGCCCAAGATGAAGTTTTTGGATGGTCTTCCTTTGGCAAATGTTTTCTGAAATCAAAAAATAGGCTTAATGGAGAAAAAAAATTACCCTAAATTAGGGTTTTTCTCACTAAAAATTTTAGAGGCGGTTTTAGCTATAACTAGCTATTTAGCAGTGGTTTTTCCACCAAATTCACCTCCAGGTTTGGATGTTTTTCTAAATTTACCTCAAAATTTTAAAATTCAAAAAAAAATTGTTTTTGGTGTGATTCCAACCATGCACCTCCCATTTCTAAGTCATTCCTCTTAACCACTTAGGCTCTATGAGCACTTAGTGTATGAAAATGAGAAATTTGTATTTAAAGAAAAGTAAGTTCAAACTAACCTCTTTTTTTTGCATGTCAATCCACATGGCTGAGGTGGAGCTCCATGGATTCCAAGTTTGGAGGAGGATGATTAGGGTTATCTTCTATGTAGAAATGAGATCTTCTCCTTATTATCTACAAGCCTTTAGTTTAATTTTACTTTACCTTCGATTTGAATAAGCACCTTGTATTCACCACTTTGCATCGATCCACTTCTTTTTTGTATATGCATTTGACTTTGTATTTTGTATGCATTTTTTTTATTTATCACTTTGTTTTGTATTGTGTGCAGCATATGTGTGGATCGATGTTGGCAATGGCTCAACTTTTTGTGTGTAGGGGGTTCCTATGTAAGGCTCTAAAGACTCGGTTCACCAAAACAACTCGGTATGAGCTCAGGGGTGGTTTGGCCATGGTTCTATAGGTATTTTTTACACAATCCTTTTCTCGTTGTGTATGAAGGAGGGGCGGGTTGACCATATGCAACGCCTTGCTCCAACACAGTCAAGATCTGCCATTTTCAACACATCAACTCCCACTCTCTAAAGTAAAATAGGTGTTGAAAGGGCTTGGTTGATGTGGGCTTGGCCTCAGTCTTTCAACATTGAAGTCACTTAAAATCTAATGTAGCTCGACCTCGGTGGGATACATAGGATTTTGACGGGGCTCAGTTTGAGCAAACAGAGCCTGGCTCAATGGAAGGTGTAGAGCTCGGTCTCCAAGTATACCAAAGAATCCTCCAAGTATAACAGCTTGGTACTATTTAGCTAAAGCTAATACTTACACCAAATTTCATGAAAAAACCCCTAATGGGGAAAAAAAAAAATTATATATATATATAAATTTTAAATTGATATCTTTAAAATAGAAAATACTCTAGAAGCAAATTTTCCTAGTGCAGAGAGCACCAAGGAAAAAAAAAATCTTTCCATTTACCTGGAGAATACACAGCTATTATGAGGCTACAGGGAGGTCTGGTAAGTTATAGGAGGTAGCACTGGCTCTCCGGTGAAGCAAATTTCTTCTCCAAGACCTTTCTTTCCTCTGCACCCTTTCACCAACCTTGCCAAGATCTTCAATTCACTCTGGTACCAAATGTAGAACAAGGACGGAAGTTTGTAAATTATATTAATCACAATCAACCATTTACAATAATTTAGGCTACAATATTTATACATATTGGATAGATGGGATACAAACAAAATAGGAGTTGCAACAATGCAACAACCAATTTAAAAAATAGTAGCTTCTAAATCACATCTGGGGAAGCACAACAATAATATTGTTAAAACAATATAACAACATTTGTAATGTTTTGAATAAAACAATAATATGGTTTATAATATAACCATATAACAGCATTATTTAATTAATAAAATTAATTAAATAATCAATTTATATTATGCATAATTAATTAACCTAATAGTTTACTCTTTATGTCTAACCATTTATTTCTGGATTATATGCAAAACTAAAATTTAGGTTTGTTCCTAAGGCTGCATTTAGCATTTTCTAGAAACGAGATGTCATTCTAGGGTCTCTATTAGATATAATCAATTTAGGTACTCGATGTAATCTGAAATTTTCATGCAAAAATCTTTTTTCTAAAACAGGTGAATCATCTTTAAGATTACCAACAATAAAATGTGCTACTTTTGTTAATTTTTCAACCACAACTAAAATAACATCATGTTTATTTCTAGACATAGGCAGCCCATGAACAAAATCCATGCTTATTACTTGCCACTTATATTACGGTATTCTATGGGGATACAATAAACCATTTGGGTGCATATGCTCAGCCTTAACATGCTGACATTCTAGGAAATGTGAAACAAAATTAGTTATGTCTCTCTTCATCCCTTTTCAAAAATATTGTTGTTTTACATCAGCAAGCATTTTTGTAACACCGAGATGTCCTAAGGTGAATTATGAAATTCCATCATTAAATTTTTCCTTAACTCATTTCTCGAAGGTGCATACACTCGTTTTTCATATCTTAAAATTCCTTCATTGTCAAAGTTAAAACCTTTATATCTTGCATCATTAGGATATGTAGCAAGTTTTGTTTTTACCTGCTAAAAATACAAATTAGAATCCATGATACTCTTTACGTCATTCTTAAATTGATTTCTCAAAGTTATAAGTTTAGAAATATGTTTCCTATGACTTAGTGCATCTACCACTCTATCTTCTTTACCTTTAATGCAACTTATATCGAAATCATATTGTGACAAAAACTCTAACCATCTTTGATGTCTTGCATTCAGATTTAGCTAAATAAAAATATACATCAGTTTAAGGTGGTCAATTTTTAACTCAAAATGTCTTCCTAAGAGATAATGTCTCCATACTTGAAGTGCATGAACTATGTAAGGAAGCTCTAGGTCATGGGGAGCATAATTAAACTCATGTAAATTGAGTTTCCTACTCTCATAATCTATAACATGATCATCTTGCAACAATATACCTCCTAATCCTTCACCAAAAGCATTTGTAACTATAGTAAAGCTTCCATTTGGATCTGGTACAGCCAAAATAGGTGCATAAGTTAGTTGTTCCTTTAGATTTTTAAATTTTGATTCATATTTATCACTCCACACAAACTTTTTGTCCTTCTTTTACAATGAAGTAATCGCGGAAGAAACTTTTGAAAAATCCTTAACAAACTTCCTATAATAACATGCAAACCCCATGAATCTCCTCACTTGATGTGCATTTTTAGGTGCAGGCCATTCAGCTATGGAAACAATCTTTGATGGATATATTGTTATTCCATCTTTGCTTATGACATGTCCTAAATAGTGCACTTCTATTTCATAAAAAGAACATTTGGATAACTTACCATACAATTTTCTCTTTCTCAAAGTTTCAAGTAAAATTTTCAAATGCTCTTGGTGCTCATCAATACTTTTAGAATAGATAATAATATCATCCAAGAATACAAGTACAAACTTGTACAAGTATTCTTGAAATATACTATTCAATAAATTCATAAAAGTTGTAGGTGCATTTGTCAAACCAAAAGTTAAAACCGTGAATTCATAATGTCCATACCTTGTTCTAAAAGTTTTTTTATGAATATATTCATCCTTAATTCTCAATTGAAGATATCCAAAACAAAGATCTATCTTTGAATATATTGATGCACCATGCATCTGATCAAATAGATCATTAATTCTAGGAAGTGGATATCTTTTTTTTATTGTTGCTTTGTTTAACATCCTGTAATCAATACAAATTCTAAGTGTTCCATCTTTCTTTTCAAAACAATTACCAGTGTTACCCAAGGTGAGACACTCAGTCTTATCAAACCTTTAGACAATAGTTCTTGTAATGATGCCTTAAGTTTTACCAGTTCAATGGTAGTCATCTGATAAGGTTCCTTGAAAATAGTTTCAGTTCCAGGTTTGATTTCTATTGTGAATTCAAATTCTCATTTAGGCAAAAGACCAGGTAGTTCCTCCAGAAACGCATCGCTGAAATCTCTTAACAACGGATACTTCTCCAATAAATCACTGTCATTTCCTGCTTTTTCAGAAATTTTTACTGCATAAATGTGTAACCTTTGTTTTTGGCCTTCTTAAGCTACATAGTTGAAAATTTTCTAACTAATATTTCTCATTTTACCCCTTGAATGTTTATTGTTTTCTATAGATCATCAAGGCATCTAATGTGTTTTTCAAAGCAATCAACTTTTGCTTTATGATCAGCAAGCTAGTTAACACCAATTATGACATCATATGACCCCAAAGGAGCAACATAAAGATCTACTTCATTGGAAAAACTTGGTAACTCTAAGACTGCTCCAAATAGACATTTACTAATAGTGTGGACAGCATTATTACTCATGTAAAGTTCAATATTTTTCCATTTTATTTTTAATTTTGTAGCTAATTTACTAGAAATAAAACATTTTGTAGCTCCAGTATCAAAAAGTATAGTAACATGTGTACCAAATAATTTACATGGCACTTCCATAGGCGTAACTTGTTTTTCAACTTGCTTATCAGCTACTGCAGTTTTTATCTTATGTTGTTGATTGTTGTCATCTTTCTTTAGAGGGCACCGGTTTGCATAGTGATATTTTTCACAGTTGAAACAGCCCCCTACAGGTCCTCTTTTTGGTTCAAACTTATTTCCAGTCTTGAAATTATTGTTTTGAGCTCCATAAGATTTTTTCCCATTATTGTTATTCTTCACAAAATTATTTCTAGTGTTCACAAAAGGTTTATTTGGTATTTTTTTCTTATTGTTATCAATCACAAACTTGTTTTTGGATCTAAAATTTTTCCATGACACCTTCATAGGTGCAAGTGATGAAGAAGAGTTGGAAATTCTCTTTTTATTTTCTTCTTTATAAGTAGAAATTGCCTTCAATTTATGTTATTGCCTTATGGCTTTTTATACAACCCCTTCCATAGTGGTTGGGTTGTGCACATCTACTTCTCCCCTATGATAGGATTCAATCCCATAATAAACTTATGTATACTGAACTTCTCGTCAGCTTGATACTGAGGAATGTATTTAAGAAGTTTGGTAAACCTCTCCCAGTACTCAATTACAGTTAACTTTCCTTGAATTAAATTTAAAAAAAAATTCATTTTCCTATCATAATAGAGTTGTGGCAAACAATGTTTCCTAAAGTATCTCTTAAAATTTTCCCATGTAACACTTGATTCTTCAATATTTAGTTTAGCCTTACGGTCGTCCCACCAGGAAGATGCCTCATGGGAAAGCTAATAAGCTCCCCATACTACTTTTGTTTCTTCTGAGAAGTTCCTTATTACAAATTACTTCTCCATTTCGTTGAGCCAATTCTCAGCCCCATCCCCTAGTGCAGTTCCATCAAACTTTGGTGGACTTGTCTTATTTATGGCATTAGTAAGTTCAGTTGTTAATCCTTCCTTCTTATTTTTAGGCAGATTAGGTACATTTACATTTACATTTACAGCATTATTATTGACATTCGTAGCATTATTATTTACTATATTATTATTATCAACACCCAAATTTCCAACATTGACATTTTTTCCATGAAGTGGTCAATTGTTAGTATCAGCATCATCTTCCTCCTCCACATTACCCATTATTTGTTGTTCAAGTATAGAAGGATGATCTCTTGAATCCAATAGCACAGTAAGAATATTGTCAATTGTTTTTATGGTAGATTCCTCTCCACTTAGAGGGAAATTATTTCCACCACCTCCCCTTGTTCTAACCATTTTCTTTTAATAAGAAATTAAGTTTTTTATCAGATATGGACTCAATAGGTCCAAGAGCTGTAACCTTCAGCTCTGATACCAAAATGTAACTAAGTGGGGTGTTGAATCATAGTTGGTTACATCACAGTATCCTTGTGATGACTCCCGCCATTATAAGGGTACTCTGCTACAGTCCCTATATTACAACAACCAATTGAGTTCCCTCAAAAAAACTAACATACTTAAGAATCATTAGATCATTAACCCTTTAATTTATTATCTTGTTTAATTTATCGTTAAACAACACACTTAAGGGTTCCCAATGTACGATTGACCCAAAGAAGGGTATGAAATGTAATTTTACACTAGTTGAAGGTATGCAGATAAAATATGTGTTCATGCATATAAACATTTTAATCTTGAACCATTATTTTCATTTATCAATATATATATTTGAATTCGATATTAAGTGAGTAATATCATTAATTTTTCATATTATAGTTTATTGTAATAAAAAAACTTGATTGAAGCTTATACATTAGACTTAGAGATATCATAAAATCTAAATCTTCCTATTAGCTCTTTTAAGCTTTCCTATTTCCATTTATTGTTTACAGATAAGGAGCATACAGCCAATCATCCTTTATGATTTAAACATAATCACTTAACAATATATCATACTTCGTTCTTATTTAATGATAAAAGGAATTATCCTTTTCTTTCTTATTAAGGACTATTGTCCTATTCGTGAAATCAGAAAACATATGGTTTAGTTTCATAATAAGAAAGCCACATTCTTCTATATAAACTATCCATATTCCCTTTTCTGATTAAGGATCTATCAATCATGATCAACTTAGTTATACACCTTCCCAAAATGAAATGAATCGAAGCTATAAGTATAGATACTTATTCCTAGTATCATTTTATACCTTAGAATGCATTAAGTCATGAATGTCAGTATTTAAGTATATCCATAAATTCTCATCATGCATGTTAACATTTAGGAATATTATACAAACCTAAGTTATGTAAGATCTTAGAATAAATCAGAAATCAAAAACCCTTCACAATAATTCATTAATCAAAAGAGAAAGATCACTTTACTCCCAACTTAATTAATATTTCATAACTTTATATGAAACATATTTCACCATTACAAAACTAATTTTAATGAATTTTCATAGTTTTTCCAACAAGTACACTTCGAGAGAATTTCAATACATAAGCATCTGAATGAAGAAAAATGATTTCATTAGTAAAACAAATGTAACTTTCAATAAGTCTTTCTCCTTTCACTTTTCACAAAGTCCATCTACAAAATTGTTAGCATGATTCAATTCACAAGAACTGAGCATGATAAAAATTATAACGTTGAAAACAATATGCTTTTATCTAACTGTTTCGTAAAAGGAACCCTGTTGTTAATGAAAAGGTTCCAAGTTCACAAAAATAAGTAAAATAGAAAGACTTCCTCTAATAGCCATAAATCAGATATAGAGAAGAGTCACTAAATCTACATAAGTATTAATGTTCATAAAAGAAACTAATTAAATCATCATAAATTAATTCTATCTAAATCACAGTTATGATAATCATTTCAACATGATAACATTCCAAACTGCAGCCAATTAAGAAAACAATTAATTAAAGTCATGATCTGTCCTCATTGGTTCTAATTTAATTCTCAAAGTAAATTTCCTCAATAACACAATTAGATCAAAATCAATCAAAAGAAAATGAATTGATCTACAACATGCAGAATTGATAAGAACAGTATGATGTTCCATTAACAATCAATTCCACATCAACTATTAACAAGGCTTAATATAATAACATGAAATATCCAACTTGGATACCAAACCTTCTTAATAAATCTACTCTCAAAATCCCTACCTTCATTCTAGGAGAATAACTTTAAGCAATGAACCAACTAGAAAATATAGATAATAATAATTTTATAACATAAAGAATATTTTGCTCAAGCCTCACAATACAAAATAGAAACATGATACAGAGTTCTAGAAGGATCATCCTTCCACAATATGAGTTTAATACTTTTTTGAACAAAACATATCCATCACAACCAAGCATCTAAAAAAAAAAAAAAATTTAAATGCTCATTATCTTCCACATACAAGCTAATGGAAAAGGAAATGAGAACGGTTTCATGAACTAAAACACAGAGTACGGTCTTACCCAAAAGACCAAAATCCAAGATTAAAGAAATGAAAACTTCCTTAACAATGATCAAAGCAGACCTTACATCGTCCAACTTGTTGAAATGAAATTCAATACGAACAATAATTACATTCAAACCTTAATCTAAACCAAGATGTAGTACAGTCTCAAGGAGACGTTCAGAGGGTTTAACCACTCAATTAAAACATACAACATTCAATACGTATAACGTCTTTTATAAACACTAATGACCTAGATCACAATCATATTCAAGGATGAACATGAGCAGATCTAATAGTTCTTCAAGAGAACGTTTAAAAAAAGAAATGCAAGAATACCATTTCTAAGTATAATACGATGACCTAGTGTGATCCATACTTCTACGGTATCCAATTCTCAAGCCAACCCAAAAAGGGTAATCATGTAAAGTAAACTCAACCAACAAGAGAGAGAGAGAGAGAGAGATTTACCAGTATCTATTTCTAAAAAAGGTCCACCCGGGAAGGGTAATACACAACAAAACATATATTAAAATGATAGAGAGAGAAAACTCTATCAGACACCCTCATATTATGCACTTAAAGTTCTCAAAAAAAACCTTCGAGAATACCCAATATGAGTCGAAACAAGATCTCTATAAAAACAACAACAAAAGATTAATGGTCAATAACCTACTTAAGCCAATGAAGGATTAATAACTAAAACAAGAATTCCTACAGGAATTCAAGAATGATTTGACCATCAATACAACCAAAATGTAAGTTCATCAACTGAAATAGACATTCCACTATAGACCCTTTTCTAATATGGCAAACAAATTCAAACTCAATAACATTGGTCAAAACCTAGTTTTACTATGAGCTAAGAGTTCCAAGGTTTAAGAAATTTCCCCGGAATCCCTGTAAAAATCTTTACACAGTACAAGGATACAACATGGGGAAACATACATATAAAAAAACACACAACCCCTTTAAGGTCATACCCATTTCTCTAAATGAGAAACATGTTTTTTTTCCAAATCCATTCGAATCTCGCATTCAATAAAATTTTCTTTCTCAAAACACTATTCATATCTAAGAAACCATGTCCAAAATAAACACACATAGAGAAGCAAAAAACAATCAACCATTCCAATAAAATAATCTTAGAGATGTTTTCATGAATATCAGAGTTCTTTTTATGAAAATGTTTAAATAAAAGCAAGAGATTTTAATGAGATAGGGCCTATCATGCCTGGTATTACTCATGTCTTCCATTCCTTGCCTCAATCCTTCATGCAAAACTTCCACAGCAAGATTTCTATCAATAATGTCAAAACAATCCATTGAAAATTTTCCCTCTATATTCTTATAGCTTATATGCTTAAATTGTGCTATTATTTCCACCATGCATGAGAAAAATTATGCATTCAACTGATTCAAACCAGAGGTTCAAAAGAAAGGAAAATAACATGCAGAGCTCCAAGGCTCCAAAAATCCAAATGAAACAATAAAACCAAAAACTATTTATTTTTCCTCCAACCTCCTTACTATTTCCCCAGGTGGTTTTTCTCTAGTCAAGGATAATAAATTCCTATATGATTGACTGATTCCTTCCCAAAACTCCCACCCATTATTATCTTCTTCTAGTTATAACTAGTAGATAAGAAAAACTTTCCATTTGAAATAGCATAGTTTCCAACTCGATAACCATCCACTATCCCCAAGTCTCAGCTAAGTTTAGCAGTACCAAGATTTAAATGCCACATTAAAATTTTTTGGTGCCTTAGAAATAGTTCCATTGCCATCCCACTCTACTTGCTAAGAATGTCAACCCCCATCTCCATAGATTAGTCCGATTTCAATAGGTTAGGTCCCCTTAATATTAGGTTAGAAACCTTAGTTTAGGATCTTAGGTATATTTCATTAGAGCTTAGGATTATTTAATGTAAAAAACTTAAGATAGTCTCTCTTTTAGGATTTAGTCAACAATTAAAATAATCACATTAGCATAGGTTTAGAATAGATCAATAATCAAACCTTAGATTAATTAGTTCCTAATTAATTAATTAAATAACTTTACCTTCCATAGCTCATTAAAACAATGAGTAGGTCCCCAAGAAGGGTGGAGTCTGCAGATGCTACAAGACACCCCCATGATCCCAGTGTAAGCCTGGGTGTAGAGATTAGATATTTTGACCAATTCAGCCAAGATGTTCAAAACATCGAAGAATCCTAAACATGTATTGGATCAATGAAATTGATCCAAGGTAATTAATTCTAAACTTTGCAAACTTCAGACTGAAAAACAAGTTCAGTATTGCAAACTAGGAAATGAACTATTTAACCAAATTTATTTCCTTCTTCAAATGTAGATTACAAATAAAAAGTTCCTCACAAAAAGTATAAGAATAATTCATTAATAATTTTAGAATTTTCATGATATGAAGTTATCCCATTTTAGAAGATATAGTATATCCCCTACATCAACATGATTTATCTATTTTAAAGAGTGCACCATCTTTAGAATTAAAATCACCTATCAACGTTACTATTTTACTAACATAAGTGATCAAATATAAAACAACCATGGAAGAGGTATTACAACCATTAAATAGAGAAAAATATCTCAAGAGTTAGAGCCTATCATACCTGGTAGAGATCTTGTAATTATTGTTCAAGCTCTCCAAGTTCTTCTCCAAAATTTCACAAAAAAATATCACAGAGAAAATGAAATAGCTTCCACAGAAACCCTTTTCTTTCCATTTTTCCATTTTAATATCCATCGAATTATTTTTTCCACTATTTCCTTTTCCATTCCATTGATAACTCCATGTTTAACCAAAAATGGACTCTGAGTTTGAAAAATAGAAAATCAAAATGCAGAGCAAAATAGCTCAAATGACCAAATGAGAAACAAAAACTAATTCCTTGCTTTTCTCCAAAAACCATAATTATTTTCCCAAGGTGATTTTTGGTTCACCCAATTTCATTAATGCCAAGGTATGATTTTTAGTTACCTCCTTGAATCTCACCAACCACCATATTGCTATTTTAAATTAGTAATCACACTAATATTTTTCCAAGGCATCACTATATCATTAACTGCAGATTATATTTTCTCAAGCATTCAATCCAACTAAAAACAAACCAGAATTTCCTTAGCTAAAGTAAGCCTTCAACACAATAGTGTAATTAAGCATCAGATTAGATTCATTTCCACTAAATTTGCTATTTAAATTTTCAATTCCAAATTCAATAAGAATCCAAGTGTTCACTAAATTTAAATTCATAATCGCATATCGATTTAGGAGAATACCTTGGATCACTGTAATATATACAAGGTGTTATCCTACATCCAATATCGATACAATAGTATTAGAAGTAGAAATTATATGAAGACCTTAAATAGCTTACCGAATTACTTGATTTCTCAGCTATTCCAAGAACCTGATTTACACTTTCCACAAGCTGAAATAACTAAGTTCTTTTCAAAAACCGGTTGAGTAAGTACTTCATGATCAACAGCAAAATTACTATTATTTCCATAAGAATGATCAACAACCAAATTTTATAAGCACTTGATATCATTCCAGCAAACATGATTAAATATTTTAAAATAGCACAACAACTCAAAGCACAATCACATGTAAACATTTTCCAACTACTTATAAAGAAGCAAGTTTAGATATCAACACGGTAGAGGAATTACATGCCTTCCCTCTAAAAAGCATCATCATCCCAATGATTAACTTAATCCAAAACAATGTTAAGAACACAGGTAATAATATAACTTATTCAACCATAAAATCCTCAAACATTCAATCATAACTTGTAATAATTTAAGTTTCCAGATGTTCATATCATCATCAAAATGGCTGCACCAGAACTTATTAAAAGTGTTTTTCTCAAAATAGAAAAATCAGATATAGTTTTTAAACCAAATATCTCAATTATTATATAAAATTTAAAATCTTTCTACTAAAATATATGTGGAAAAACAATTTTCGCGTCTTCTAGATTCTCCCAAGTTGTGCTTTATTCATTAAACTGGTCACATTAGACCTTGTATTGACTTATTTCTTGGTTACACAAGTGCAACTTGTCAGTTTCTAGCACCCTTACAGGTTAACCCATGATTACCCCTGGGTTTTGGAGCTACGAGGAATTCCCATTTAATACATGTGACAAATCAGAAACATATTTCTTAAGCAAGGAAATCTAAAAAACATCATGCATTTGTGTCAATGTGGGAGGCAATGTTAAGTGATAGGCAACAGGATTTATCACTTCTACAATCTCAAAAGGTCTTACAAATCGAGGTGATAAATTGGTTGCCTTGCCAAAAGTAATAGAACTCTTTTTAGGCTTGATTCTTAAAAATACTTTTTCACCAAGTTCAAATTTCTTATCAACCCTTTTCAGGTCGACATAGCTTTTCTACCTATCAGCAACTTCCTTTAATCTCTCTTAGATTAGTTTTACTTACTGTTCCATTTCAGTAAGATTTCAGGTCCAATTACCTCTCTATCTTCTATGTTATCCCACCTAATAGGGGTTCTGCACTTTCATCCCTATAATGCTTCGAAAGGTTCCATTTTTAGAGAGGAATGATACGTGTTATTATATGTAAATTCAACCAAAGGAAGGCTTTCCTCCCATTTACACGGTTGATCCATACAGTACATTCTAAGCATGTCTTTCGTTACCTAATTAACTCTTTCAAGTTTCCCATCCATTTTCGGATGGTACGCAAAACTCAATTCAATTTCGTTCCTCACGCTGCATTTAGAGTTTTCCAAAAAATTGAAGTCGTTATTTGATCTCTATAATATATTATTAACTCAAGTACACCATGCAATCTAAAAATTTCATGAAAAAATATTTTTGCAAGAATAGGTGAATCATCCTTCAGATTATCAGCAATGAAATGAGCTATTTTTTTTAATTTTTCAACCACAACCAAAATAACGTCATGTTTATTTTTAGAAATAGACAGCCCTTGAAAAAAATCCATACTTATTACTTTCCTTTTATACTATGGTATGTTATGTGCGTATAGTAAACTAGTTGGGTGCATATGTTCAACCTTAACATGCTGACATTCTAAGCAATGTGATACATAATCAACTATATATTTCTTCATCCCCTTCCAAAAATATTCTTTTTTTACATCAACAAGCATTTTTCGTCACTCCGAGATGTTTAGAGTAAGGTGCACTATAAAATTCAGTCATCACTTTCTTCCTTAACTCATTTTCTAAAGGTACATACACCTGATTTTCATACCTTAGCAATTCTTCATCATCAATTCAGAATACTTTGTATCTGACATCATTAGAATCTACAACAAGTGTTATTTTTACTTGCTAATAAAATGGATCAGTTATCATTGCTTTATTTACCTCATCTTTGAACTGAGATCTCAAGGTTACAAGTGTAGAAATATGTTTCCTACGACCTAGCACATCTGCAACTTTGTTCCCTTTACCTTTAATGTAGCTAATGTCAAATTCATAATGAGACAAAAACTCTAACCATATGTGTTGCCTTGTATTAAGATTAGGCTGAGTGATAGATTTCAGCCCAGGGTGGTCTACTTTTAATTCAAAGGTCTTTCCTACAAGATAATATCTCCAAAGTTGCAGTGCATGTACTATGGCAGCAAGCTCTAGGTCATGGGGAGTATAGTTTAGCTTGTGTAACTTGATATTTCTTCTTTCATATGCTATTACATGATCATTTTATAGAAATATTCCCCTTAATCCTTCTCTATAAGCATCTGTGACAACTGTAAAGCTTCCATTAGGATCAGGAACAGTCAAAATAGGTGTTGTAGTTAGTTATTATTTCAATTTTTTAAATGTCGTCTCGCATTCATCATTCCAAATAAACTTGTTATCTTTATTTTGTAGTGAAGTAATTGGGGTAGCAACCTTTGAAAAAAAATTACAAACTTTCTATAGTATTCGAAAATCCCCATGAAAATTCTAACTTCATGAACATTATTATATGTTGGCCATTAAGTTATGGCTGCAATCTTTGATGGATCAATAGATATTCCATCCTTTTTATCATGTGTCCTAAGTAATTTACTTTTGTTTCATAAAAAGAACATTTTGAAAACTTTCCATACAGTTTTCTTTTCCTTCATATTTCAAGTACAATCCTTAAATATTCAATGTGTTCCTCCATGCTTTTAGAATAGATAAGAATATCATCCAAGAATACAAGCACACAATTGTCCAAGTATTCTTGAAAAATATTATTCATAAAATTCATGAAAGGTTTAGGTGCATTTGTTAAACAAAAAGGTAAAACATTGAATTCATAGTGCACATACCTTGTTTTAAAGGTTGTTTTATGTATATCTTCATCTTTGATTCTCAACTGATGGTACCTAGATCACAAATCTATCTTAGAATATAATGATGCACCATGCATCTGATCAAATAGATCATTAATCCAAGGAAGAGGGTATCTATTCTTGATTTTTACTTTGTTTAGCATTCTGTAATGTATACAAAGTCTAAGTGTTCCATCTTTCTTTTTGACAAATATCATCGGTTCTCCCCCAAGGTGAGACACTCAGTCTTATTAACCCCTTAGAAAAAATTTTGTGCAACTGTGCCTTTAGTTCAACTAACTTTTTTGTGGTCATATGGTATGGTTCTTTGGAAATAGGTCTAGTCCCAGGTTTGATTTCAATTGTGAAGTTAAACTCACATTTCGATGGAAGACCAGGTAATTCTTCTAGAAACATGTCATTGTACTCTCTTAACAGCAGATATTTTTCCATAAAATCACTACCTTCCTCTGTTGATTCAGATATTTTTACAACATATATCATGCAACCTTTGTTTTTGGCCTTTTTCAATTGCATGGATGATATTCCCCTAACTGTAATATCTCATTTTACCCCTTGAATGTTTGTTGTTTTTTGTAGATCATCAAGACATTTTATGTGTTTTCCATAAAAATCCACATGTTCCTTATGATCAGATATTCAATTCATAGCAATTATGACATAATAAGACCCTAAAGGTGCAACATAAAAAGGTCTACTTCTATAGTAAAGCTTGGTAATTTTAAGGTTACGCCAAAAAGGCATTTATCAACTGTGTGGACAACATTATTCCCATAATGGAAAGTCCATGATTTTTCCATAATTCAGTCTTTTCTTTTTTAATTTTGAACCTAATTTACTATAAATAAAACATTAGATAGCACGAGTATCAAATTATAGCTACCGGTATGTAAAACAACTTGTGTGGCACTTCTATGGGTTTAGCTTGATTTTCAGTTTGTTTATCCACTACTACAGCATGTATCTTGTGTTGTTGTTTGTTGTCATTTTTATTTAGATGGCATTGATTTTTGTAATGGTCCTTTTCAAAATTATAATAGCTCCTAACAAGTCCCTTCCTAGGCTCAAACTTATTCTCAACTTTAAAATTATTATTTTGGCCGTTGTTGTTTTTCTACTTGTTTCACCACAATGTTGCATATAAAACAAATAAGGTAAAAGTGAGTTAAGGAGGAATACTGGTGAATTTGAAGTCAAAGAAGGTTGTGTACCATTGAGAATACCAGGTTGATTATGAAGAGCTCATTTTTTGCTAGGAAGGACTACCTATAGAAGCACAACAATACTACCAAATAGAGTTAAATATCATATGAAAGTGGACTGCCTAGCGTATGATAGATCTGGGAAGTGTGATACTTCCTTAAAAGGTCATCAATCCACTATTTGAAAAAAACTTAATGTAAATAAATGACGATAAAAGAAAGGTCTTATTGTAATAATATGATTTAGGTATCTCATATGATAATAATAAACTAGATTTAAGCTAAATATTGAATATAAAATGTCAAGGCTGGAAGGTGTTGTAGAGGTGTTTAGGAAGGTATCGGTGAGATTGGGTAAAGTTTTAGAAGGTTTTGGGTGAGTTGGGAGCTCACTGGTCTGAGATAAATTACCAATCACATATACCAGTATCGGTTGGGCAACCGATATCAATACCTAGTAATAGTTAACGTCGGTTGGGCGACTGATTCCAGTAGGGGAAATTGGGTGCAAATATTGAAATGAGGTGTTTTTTATATCTTTGGGATTGTATAGAGAGTTAGGGAGGCTTAGGTAAGGTGGTAGGATTTTATTAAAGACTCAGAGATGAAGAAATAGGCATTTAGGATGGGTAAAAATTTCAAATGGGGAAGTGGTTGGGAGGAGGTGAGACAGAAGAGATCCGAGAAGGGTAGAAGGGGAAAGAAAGTAGATAAATTATTAGCAAATGAAATATTGGAAGAAATGAAAAGGTATAAATTACTTACTTGCATATTAGAAGCTAGTAGTAGAAATAATAGTTGTGGTTGAAGCAGAGACAATTCTTGATCCTGTGCAATAGTAGTAGAAGGCTTTGTACTTTCCTATGAGTGATCTAATGCTCTAGAACACACTTTTGATGCTTGGTGGCTGTTTTGAAGGCTTAAAATGATCTCTGGTTCATTGTGAGGTTGTTTGGATGCTTGAGAATACCAAATGCCAGAGTGCCCCAAAATCCAAGATCCAAGAAGAACCTAGGAAAAGGATTGGAATTCCTTACTTAAACGAATCGATGTCAGTTAGCTGACCAATGTTGACCGAGGAATAACTAGCATCTATTATGGAGAAAAGGTCATATTTTTCCAAAAATATCATTTTCTCTCCATTTTTGGTGTTGGTTAAGATTTGTTATGGACTAGGAGTCTAAGTTAGCGCTAAATGAAGAGGGAAATTAGTAGGAGGGATAATAGGTAATGAATGTTACAGTTAGAATGAGTATTATTTAGTTAAGGGAGGTGGTGGCTTAGTCTAGGTTAATAAATAGGCTTGGATTGGGTCCATGGTGAGGTGGAGAGGTGAGGTGGATGGGTGAGGGAATTATTAACTTAATATGGGTAGTTAAATTAATAATAATGTGTGGAGGGGTCATGGTAAGGGGTATGTTAGTCGAAGGGGGGCCTAGAGGGTTATGACCCAATTTTTGGTGTCTACATTTTCCCCTTTTTGTCATGTAACTTGTGATAATAAGTGATGATGAAAAAAATAAGAAGTGGTTACCCCATGTATAGGTAGAGGTGATCCCCATCAAACCATGAATTGATTGACGGGCAGGAAAAAACATTGATGGGTTTGATAAAGTGATATGTGATTAAAAATGAGGTAAGGTGTGGGTATAGGAAAAGGTTGATATCAGTGTGGGTAATAGGTGCGGGCATTCAAACACATGCACATGTCTAGAATGTGACGAGGCACTAGGATGAAGAGCTCAAAAACTCTAAATCATCAAAGGTTGATATTTTATCCAAACAAGGTTAATATGGTCCAGATATCCAAGGTATAGAAAGTTCTCCCGGAAACATAACGAGGCTAGGTCCAGGAATGGGCATAGGTATGTTCTGAAGCACCAAAAGGTTTAGCCTGGTCGAGATAAACATCATGGCATAAGGCAAGGTAAGTTTAGTAGGATAAACATCACAAGTAGCATCATCGTGAGGTATGGCGAGTAAGAAAATTTGAGTGTCAAATGGGCAAGGTCGGTGTGAGTGTATAGGTAAGACCATGGGTAAGGCCAAGGTGTAGGCAAAAAATTTCCCCTGAGTATAATTAGAGAGGTGATTAATCTAGTAGTGCTATTAGGTGAGTCTGTAGGGTTGTGGTAAGGCTGTGACTATAAGAAAATGACATCCTGTAGCAAATATTTGGGTAAATTATGCAAAATTGGTTTAGGCAGGGTAACCGATATCGGTTTAGAGTTAACTAATGCTAGTAAGGATGACTGATGTTGGGCACATAGGGCATGATCAAAATGACGTTGGTCACCCAATCAATGGATTAAAATAAATAACCCGCATGGAAAAGGCTCATTTGAGCATTTTGACTTGGTGAAAATTATGGAGAGAGGACAATTCATGATGAAAAAGATAGAGATACTGAGAGAGGTGATTTAGTGAGAGGTTAGCAGTTGTAGGAGTGTATTTTGTGGGCCCACGATATCTACCCAATCGATTTGATTGGTTGAGAGCTAGGATTTTTATTTAGACATGGCAGAGGTAGGAGATGGCGTAGGGGAATTCTAGTGTAGAGACCTGACATCCTACCATGGAGACAGAGCCGAGTAGAGGTAGGAGTCAGACCTCCAACATGATTTTGTAGAAAAATAGTTGAAGTTAAATTAAAAAATTTGGTTTGTGAAAATGTGATGAAATGTGGGTGAAATTGGGTATGGGGAGGTTGAAAATAGTTTAAGTAGGTGGTAAAGTGAATGTAGGAACAAATTAGGGGGATTTGGGTGGGTATTTTAGGTGTTATATGATTTTTTTCGAAATTGAGGATGTGGAGGTTAAGCCCTAGGGCTGAACCAGTAACTGACATTGGTTGGCTATTGGCCAGCATCAGTAGGCCTACCAGCATCGGGGAGGTAAAAGAGGGACCGATGTTGGTTGGGGTGACTGATACCAGTCACTGTGAAAAGTGACCAAATTTTTGGAAAAGGGTGAATTGGGAAGGTTGAAAGGTAAGAGAAGGGTGGGTAGTGGTGTCCAAGGTAGGAATAGGTTGGTTTAGGCCAAGTAAGGGTGGGTAGGAAGAAGTGATAAGGTGTAAGGACATATCAAAGGTATAGGTCAACAGTGTAGGATGGGCACAAGATGGATGAGGTAAGGTAGGTCAATAGATGAAGGGGGGAAATAAATGAAACTTGGAAGTGGGTAACAAGATAGAAAGAAAGGGAAATAATGTAAAGAAGATAGGTCATAGGGTTAAAATGGTAAGGAAAGGTAGAATGTAGATCATGATAGGCAAGGTTTAATGATTAACTGATGTGAATATTGATGATACAAGTATGACAGTAGCCAACGATGAGAGATAGACTACCACCCTTATTAGTGTAGATGAGACTTAATGTCATAGAAGATGAGTGGGATCATATGAGGGATGTATGGTTGGGTAGGGTTAGGTAGTATATGTGGATAGTTTGAGATCATAGCATGGTGGTCGCCCTAATAAATAGATGGGACTCAGTGACCAACACATTCCACCTACCTATTGAGGAGATAACTATTACTTTAGAGGACGTCTACATGATTCTAAGACTACATATCATTGGGAAGTCTTTATATCAGATCTCGTCAAATGAGTCATTCAAGCCTATGGTTACATTTTTGGAAAGGCCATGGGAGATTTTTCTTATCACAGTGTGAGCATTAGCTACAGCAAGATGTATATTGCTAGGACACTAGATTAGCAGTGTTAATGATGGTGGGAATTGGTTGTTATGTGCTCCTAGACTCATAGGGTGGGAGGATTCCACAGGAACTAATGGGAGTGTTAAAGGATGTGATTGAGGAAAAACTCTATTTTGCATGTGTGCCAGTGTACCTAGTACAGTTATACAAGGAGCTATGGGCATATAGGAGGATTTGGTGGTTTGGTTTATGTTGCACCTATCTTCTTCATTATTGGTCCTATGAGCATATTGTATGTCTACATCCACCAGGCCTACCATGAAGGTATTGGTACAGAGGGGTCTATAGAGTAGGTTTAAAATGGTGGATTCAGATAGTGTCACATGTGAGGGTGGATGCAGTGTCATGGGATGTGACTTATTACAAGCGTTTACTCGATGGTCTATCAACAGTCAATTTTTTTGTAGGCCATTACTTGATTACCCTTTATTTTGAGGTATGGTAGAGGAGTTGGCAGGTTTATAGCTCCTAAGATGGATACAAGGATGGAGACCTGGAGAGCATGAGATGATACCGGTTAATTGGGTTAGACAACATTTTTGGCTACGAAAGGATGTGCCTCCACCCTTCCCATAGTACCGCAGGGATGACGTTGAGAGACCATTATCTCCACCACATCTAGAAGATCCAGTAGGGGTAGAGGAGAAGGTGGCAAATAAGAGGATAGATGATGCATGCATGACTTATGGGTATAGGAAGTGGTGGATAACCCAACTGCATGTAGCATTGTCGAGGCCAGTACAACCTGATTTGGCTACTATTACAGTAGAGAGAGATAGGTTACAAGGAGTGGTGGCTACGTTACAGGCCTAGGTCACAGCATTAGAGGGGCAGCTAGCACCAGTTCAGGCGCAGGTGGCCACCTTATAGGGGCAGCTAGAAACAGAAAAGGTACTAACACAAGCACAAGCACATGATGGATAGGGACAAGGTCCAGCAGGACAGGTGCAGGTATTAGGAAAAGGTCCATTAAGACAAGTTCAAGTGCTAGGATAGGGTCCATCGAGACAAGTGCAGGTAGTAAGATAAGGTCCATCAAGATATGTGCATGAAATAGGATAGGGTCTATCGGGATAGGTGCACACAGTAGGATAGGGTCCACAGCCTCATGCACAAGGACAAGGGCCACTATTACTAGGAAAAGGTCCACAGATAGGTGTTAGAGTGATGGAACCTCCAAAGGTGATATTTATGGACATATACCAAGAGGTTATGGTGGAGGAAAAATACTATGAGGATTGGTTGATAGAGAATGGTACCCCTTTTATTAGTTATGCCACCTATAGAGCCCAGCATGTAGCTAGTGATAGGTCCAATTCACAGACCCGTAGTACTAGTAGTTCATGGAGCCACTAGTCTCATGGGTAGGGTCAGGAGGAGGTGACTAGTTCGTAGAGATAGAGGCTAGGTGAGGGGATAGGAGAGAGTGGAAGAGGCGTTGGACCCTCCCAGGGATGAGGATATCATGGAGGTGTTTATTTTTTGTTTTTAACTTATATACATTGACCTACATGCCGAAGAGGTGAGATGTACATGAGATTTTTTTAGAGACTTTATTTATATTTGTATATACATTGTATTGACATACATACTTTCCAGTATATAGATGATGACATTGATATCTATTTGTGTGTTGTTTCATTTCCATTTTATTGTTATTATGGAAAGTAGTTGTAGGCATGGTTGATGTTATTGGTTGTTTTTAATTTCCAATGTATTGATATTATGAAAATTAGATGTGTGAGCATGGTTTGGTTGTTTTTCCAAGTTATTGATGGTATGGAAACTAGATTATATGCATGGTTGGGTTTAATTTCTAATTTATTATTGTTATGGAAACTAGATGTTTAGGCATAGTTGGGTTGATGTTGTTGTGATATGAGATGATGTTTTTTATTTCTAAGGTATTGTTGTTATGGAAACTAGATGTTTAGGCATTGTTGTGGTTTAATTTCCAATTTATTGTTATTCTAGAAACTAGATGTGTAGGCATGGTTTTGGTTTAATTTTAAAGTTATTGATGTTATGGAAACTAGATGATTAGGCATGGTTTGGTTGATGTATGGTTTGTTTTGTGTTAATGTTTGAGTTACTGTTTTTATGGAAACTAACTAGCTAGCTTTATGTATGGGGGGAAAATGGTGGGGAAAAAGAGTGGCCAAGCTACCAAGGGCCCTATGCCCTCGGAGTGCTGCCTACATAGCCCTACAAATGGGGCCTCAGACCGATGTAGTTCTCCCTTAAACCAAGGAAGAATGAGATTGGGTTAGGTAAGTTGAGTCGATAGGCTAGATAGGTAAGCTGGTTTGGTAAGGCATGTTTGAAAATATGCAAGGTCAAGTGTGGAATACGTAATAGGTAAAATGAATTATATGTAGGCATAGATAAAGCTGTTATGATTGATTTAATTTTGATGGTCTTGTCCTATTGAAGAAATAACCAGTAAATAGATAATAAACTAAAAGAAGTGGAAATGGCCATATTTGGTAAGGACCATAATGGACATACAAAGAGGCTTATGAACATAAGTCCCTAGATACATTGCATGATTGATAGGTTTATAGTTGAAAGAATTTGTGTGCTCACAATGTGTAGAATGCACGCCATGTCCCTTGAGTTTATTTAGAAGATAATAAACAGAGGGTAAGGTAGAAGAGTGGTTCATTTAGCATAACCTTATTGTGAGACAACATGCCCCTTCTGTAAGATACCCAAAACCAAAATAGACAATTCCATGACCAAAAGTTTGTATTTTGCATGAATTTTTGTTTTTTCTTTTCTTTTTTGAATGTATAGACTTATTTATGTGGGAATTCCATATTGGGATAAATAGTAGTGTCTCCTTAAGGTCTTCGTGAAGTTGATCGATGCAGGAAGCTACAAGATAATAATTTTTTTGGATTCGACAATTATAGATTAGTCTTTTTTTGGAGAGATTAAGTACACTAGGTGGCTAGATTTTTATAGTTTTCCTTCAAGGGAGAAGTCTACTTATAGCCGTAAGAGAGATACATAGATGTTCATTTGAGGGAACCATCTACTTGTAAGAATTTTGACTCAAGGAGGAGAGTTTTTGTTATCCCATATTTTTTCACAATATTTTTGTACTTGAAGTTATGGACAAGACTATAAAGAAGTATAGGCCTCTTTTATGAAGGAAAATCCATAGCACAAAAAATTTAGCTATGAAAGAGGGTTTTTAAGTGATGAATGACCATGGGATTCCATCCTGAAAAGGAAGGAAAGTATCCATGAGAATCCTGCCATGACTAGAGTCATGGTACTCATACTGAAGACAAGGCTGAATGGTGACGGATAATCACACAATTCTAGTTTAGTCATTGGTCCTTAAAAGAGGTGGGTGAAAGGAGAGTTTCACTCAAGGTACAAGCATATAAGTGACATAAAGAGATGTAGTACTTTATTTAATAGTAGAATTGTTGAATATGCAAGGCATTAAGAGGCTCATGTTTAGGTCTACCCTCAAGAGAAGATAAACAATAAGCTCCTGATCCAAAGGTATAGGTGACAATAAAGGGTCCAAGCCAATTAGGAGCAAACTTACCTCATTTACTTTTCTCTACTTTTGTTACATGTTGGTTTTCCATGAGGACAAGGTTGTCAATTTTAAATGTTCACTCATGAACATGTTTCTCATAGGCATGGTTGATGTGTTTTTGGTAGATTAGGATATGGTAGAGAGCATTTAAATGGAATTCGTCTAATAATTCAAGTTCTACCAAACATTCTTGGTGAAAATCGTCATCAAAGAGAATATCTTTAAATGATATATAAAGAGATGGAGTTTGAACTTTGAGAGGCAGGACGACCTCTGTACCGTAGACCAAAGAGAAAGGTGTGGTACCGGTAGAGGTGTGAATGCTGGTGCAATAAGCCCATAAGGCGAAAGGAATATGCATATGCCAATCCTTACCAATTTCATCGACGACTTTTATAAGAATTTTATTGAGGGTTTTGTTAGAAGATTCAACTTGACCATTTAATTGTGGGTAATATGGTGATGAAAAATTGAGTTGAATGCCAAAATTGTCACACAGTTTACATAAGGTTTTGTTTTTGAATTGTTTTCCATTATCAGTGATGAGTCGATGAGGAACACCAAAATGAAAAATGATATTGTGATTGATAAATTCAGTTACCTTTTCAGCTTTGGTAGAAATGAGAGGGATGGATTTTACCCATTTAGTGTAATATTCAGTCATTGTGATGATCTAGCGATGACGTTGTGAGGAATGAGGGTTAATCTCTCAGATGAGATCCAAACCCCATTGAGAGAAGGGCCAACAGTCTCTAGAAACTTGTTACGTGTCACTAGGGTGTGTGGTGAAGGCTAGCATGTTGTTGACACTTCACACAACATTTGACATAGTCATATCATTCTTGGTTAAGGGTTGGCCAGTAATAGCCAAGGTGAAGGATATGTTTTGCGACTGCAAGGCCACTAAAATATCCCCCACAAATCCCATCATAAATTTCTTTGATGGTGTATGGGATTTCAGAACTAGTTAGGCACCACATGAGGATACCATCAAATCCTTGTTGGTAGAGAAGACCTCCCATGATGACATAACAAGAGACACTTTTGAGGAAGGCTTATTGTCCATTGCGAGTGAGATCTAGAGGCAGAATTAAAAGGGAGAGGTAGTCAAAAAATTGCTTATACTAAATGTTGCATGGGTCGGTTTCGATTCTTCCCACAAAATTTACACCATGGATAATATAAGATAGTGATTGCAACCATTATACTGTGATAAAAAATTTAGATTCTGAAGGTGAGGTAGGTATTTGAGAAATAATACAAGCCATGGTATCTGTATGCACCAAAAATTACATGTGTTACATTGTCAAAAAATAGTTACAAAAGTCCCTAATGATGATTCACGTCCTTTTAGAAGATTTCTGAGCTCAAAAACCCATCTGTAATGTATATTTGTAGCCCATACATCCTTACATAGATTTTCCATGCTTTTTCCAACTTCCCACTTCATCGTGTGCATGTTTTGGCCTTTAGTGCCAGCACTACCACCCTGCCTAGGTAGTGGTTCTGAAACCACCACCCAGGTAGGGTGGCAGTCTTGATCGATTTTTCTAGATTTTGTCATGCATGTTTTTAACATGCAAAGATTCACTTAACTTCACTTTTAGGATGCATTAGTGAACCAATTTTTCTAAAAATAGTCTTGATTTCTTGGTCCTCCTTCCCTTTTCTATTTTTGCATGTGATTTAGTTAGTTGGAACGTCCTCTTCTTGCCTTGTGCATGAAGGCACCTCCCAGCCTCAATTCTTATATATTCCATGCTTGTGTTCAAACAAAAGGCTTGAGAATTTTTTATATCTTGCATAGTATTTCTACCAAAATCCTGCTAGGAATTGCATAGCCAAGCTCAGATCTCTTATGTTATCTCTCTTCTACTCACATTGTAACCAAACTTCCTTCAAGCTACCATTTCTCAAGAATCTTCTTATGGTGTTATTCTTACATTCCCAATTCCTTGGACTCATATGAACACACAAAGAAAGAAAGGAACAAACTGAGGGGATAGACACAGATACAACTAGATTTTCCAAAGCTCTTGTTTATCTAGGTTGGAATTATTTGTTTGTTTTCTTCATTTTCCAAATTGTCAATTTTGAATTATTAGTTTCAATTTCATATCAAATAGAGTAGTAAAATTGTTCATTTCAATTGATTAGGGAATTACAAGTAGATCCAATCATTATAAATTTTGCTCTTTGACATTACCAGGGAAGTTGTGGGGAACAATATCTCTTTCAGGGTCATGATTTTTTCTTCACCTTTGAGGTAGGGTTTGAAGGGTTTTGATTAGATTAGGTTATTTGTTTTAGATTTAGATTCACATATTTGCACAAGTAACCAGCTACATCTGGCTGATTACTTGTCTTTAGTTTGATTATTAGATTAGAACACATTTTCTTAAAAACTAGAAAAGATTAAAAAACATTTACTTTTATTAGATTATTTTTCTTTCATTGTTTTGCTCTGATATATTGTGAAAACACCAAAAACATATATTAGATTTCCTTTTATAGTTAGTTTTTTTTATCAAGATCATGTCAATTTCATTCTGTATGACCATCAATGGTCCATATTAAGAAAATAAGTACAATTGTGATCCTTTGGTCCCATAAACCAATGGGCCAGAGTTGATAACATATATTGATACAGGTTTACGTTTGATAGTCTTACACATACCTGTTATGGTATCTGAGAAAATAGAACTAAACACTCTAAACATCACTTATAATCAAGCCTATGATTATTGTACTACTCTTGGCAATAAGGTTAGATTATGCGGATGACCATAATAGGACCACAGCCTCCACGAGTTTTTGGTTGTGATCCTTAGGTCCCGCAACCCAATGGGCCTGCTAAAGAATTAGATATCAAAACTGTTTTACGTGCATCAGTATTTAGATCATCACCACTTCCACCTGATATCATTACATAGCTTTCATTATTGAACATAGGATCTGATCAGGCTAAGAACTTCTAGACCATACCAAAGAATCATTCATAGTCCCTTTGGCTTCATTATGCCTCTCGTTCTTACTTCCATGACCTTGTCTGGAAATCTATACTTCCAGGTTGATTTCCACATCTTCAACAACCATTGAATAGAATCTCGGTAGATCTCAATATTGATTGGAGTCTCCGAGAAGCTATCATATCGGATCGATCAATCACACCACTTCAAGTTAGGAGAGCATTCTTTTCCTTAGATTCACAAATCCCATTATTGTATGTTGAAGATATAAGGCTACCTCATTAGATTATCCATCACCACCACACAAAAACATTTGTTTCTATTCTACACTAGTTGTCTCGGCATGATCTCGGGAATTCAGGTGCAAAGAAGGTCACGTGAACCTGACCTTCTTTCATACAAATTAGTGAACCTGACGTGAAGAGCTAGTCTCTAAGCATTTCCACTTTCTTCGTCTATCCTTTATTTTATAGGTATTCTTATACGCCCCAAATATGTTAGGATATGATGAGTACAGTTGACCCATCTTAGGTTTGGACATGTACAGCTACTAAACAGGTATACCACAACAATCACCTTCACTCTCAACGTGGGTAAACAACTGCTTAACTACTCAAAATTCTCTTCTTCAGGGAACCAATGTTAGTTCCTCTTTACATATTGAGGAACTTGACCATATCACGTAAACATATCCTCTGGAACTATCAAGCTCAAACAACATGACTTTCACTGGGGAAGCAAGTTCATCTCCTTGAGTATTGTTTCAACAACTCATTAGCATGTAATCAGACCAAATCCCACATCTAGATGAGGAATACTTAGCAAAATATGCTAGGAGTGAACAACACTTCCAGAATATGAACTGAGCTTTTGATAGTTTACAAGGAAAAGGTGATTTTTTGCTCCAAAAAAATAATGCTACCCCTCCACCAACTGAAAATATTGCTAATAAGGGGTGACAACATAGTGAACAATTCATAGCAGGATACCACACTCTTCAACATCCTCCAAGATTTCGACAACCATCACCTAAGCAAAGCACCACCCCTTTAATAGGTGACATCATCTTGGTGTTGGTAGACAAAGTCAAGGAGCTAGAGCTTACCAAAAATGCTCAAAGTTCATACACATGGAAAGCAAAAACTTCTCCCTATCCACAGAATTACGGAAAAATACCTACTACGCTGAATCCTCTAGTTTATACGGGTGATCCAAACCCTGGATATTTACTAACTGGGATGGGCACCTTGGGTATGTCCCCTCATGCCAGATATGGATATCTATAATAGGCACCAACCAAAAGTGTATTCTTAAATTCCATATCAGCTAGAAATGCAATGTTCCCTAGCTTTTTGTCTTCGATTCCATATCAAAATAATCAACCCCCCTACGTACACATGTATTATAAATCTCCATAGGGGGATATGTACACTTACCCAGGTCCATATGGACAGCTGAAGGGGATGTCATATTCCCCAACAAATTTTTACACTATCCCATTTTAGTAACCAATGCAACCTCCACCTCTCCAACAAGGATCTTCAATGGTGGAAACGTACGTAGTGGGGACCTATTCTGAATATCTTAAGGAACCTCTGGAATTCTCCATCCAAACAGTCATGCTCCCAAGACCCTTACCTGATCTTCTAAAATTCAAAGGGGAGGTCGACCCTAACACCCACATCAAAGCTTACATAACAGTGATTCGAGAGTTACTCCCATGGGATGCAGTTGTTGCACATATTTTCCCTAATATGCTTGAAGATATTGCTATCGATTAGTACTATAGGATACTGGAGGCTTCAATACACTCCTTCAAGAAACTTGTATCAGAATTTATTAATTTTTTTGATATGAAAAAAAATGAGAACGAGAATCATGGAATTCCTTCATATCAAACAAGAGCACCATGAGTTTGCAACCCACTTCATTGAAAGGTGGCGAAAAGTTCTCTACTCCTCTGAAAGCGCTTAAAATATGGATCAGATGGAGCTTTGTGATTTTTTCCTCCTCTCCCTCAATAGGGAAACAAAGGAAGAGGTTCAAAACCTCCCGCTAAGGAGCTATGAAGAGGTGCTAGAGGGTGCTCTTCAAATTGACCAAGCAGTCATTGACATTGGTCGTAAGACTTATGAAGAAAATGGAAGGTTAGTCACCCCTAACCAAAATAACCCTGGTTACTCCAACAGCACAAGCAATAATCAAGGGCCCAAGGTCCTTAATATGAACCATGGGGTCATGACAGATGGAGTTACCGACCAGCCTAAGAATCCTAATGTTGTTAATCCTCCCAATACAAATACTACCAATAACAATAATGGCAATAATCAGAGAAACAATAACTTCTAACCCTTAGTCAACACTATAGATTTTAATCATCAACAACAACAAAAAAAACCTCACTAATCAAGACAAACGCAGACCCAAGGCCCTAACCAATACCCAAGTGGGTATCTGTACCAATTCCAAAACCAAGGGCAGGGGTTCCCAAAATTTAACTATAACAATCAGCAATTGAACAATAATCATAATTTTGGCCCATAACAAGGTACAAACCAAAGGCCTCAAGATTATTCTTCTGATTTATATTACGGTTTCCATAGGGTTTGCGAGCATGACACAAGAAAATTCCATGATTGTAACAAGTTTCTATAGCATTTTTCAGAGGATCAAAGATAGTTATTTGTTGATGTGTTTTTGGCAAACCCAACAGTGCCAACTCGGAATGCCTACATGGGACTGATATCCCCATAGAACACACTGCTCAAAATATTTAACGATCCTCTCCCCACGCATCTAAAATATGGTAGAATAGATCTCAATGGTTAAAAAAAGGTATTTTAATAGGGAGCCATGATCGTGAAGCCTCAACTTTATCAAACCCACAAGTGGCACCTCCTTTGGATGGTTTCCAGCAAACAAAAAATTATGGGGTTGGTGGAGTTGGACATTGAACCTCATATTAACATTACCACTAGAACCAAAGATTATTCTTCACAGTTGATCCCAATCTACCCAACTATATCAGATGACATTCATGATACGTTAGGTAATCGAGTAGGATATTATTATTTGATTAGTGATCTAAGAAAGACCTTCTCTCACATTTCTTTCTTAGATCTATTAAAGACTTCCCCTACTCACAGAGCTACTCTATTAGAAGTGCTAGGTCTTAGCCATTTGATTAATGTCATCCCTCCTTCAGAGGCATAGATAAACCACGTAGACTTTGATGTCTATCCTCCATGGCAGCCTAAAAGATATTATGGATTCATTTTTGACATCAGTACGATGCCCACGGATGCTAAAATAGCTCATAGAGGTGATCCAACATTGTTTTTACAAGTCTGTATTTACAAAAACTATGTAAAGCATGTGATGATTGATGAAGGGGTAGAAGTTAACATAGTTACCTTCTCTTTCCTTCAAAATTTAGGTTATGGAGAGACCAATTGCTCTTCAACGTGAAATACGTTAAGAGACTATGATAGCCTCAAAGAAACATCAATTGGAACTATAGTGTTGTCAGTCACACTTGGGCCTAAGATGGTTTTAACTAAGTTTTATATTATATATCAGGAAACCAACTATAAAATGATCCTTGGCCATCCTTAGATTCATCGCATGAAGGCAATTCTCTCCACTTTGTTTCAGGAGGTTAGGTTCCTACATTTAGGGAAGGTATTTTTGGCACAAGATGATCCAAAACCCTTCGACATACACCTTGCTAACTTTAAAAAGAGGCCAAGGATCCACTCTGAGTTTGAGCTTCCTACAAATCAGTTATATAAACCTACAAGCTTAGTATTAGAGGAAAAGTTGGTTCCTACAACAAAATTAGAAGTCACAAGTTTGATCGAAGGCATTCCTATAGTTAAAGATGAAACCGTCATCATAGAGAGAGTTTCGTTAGGAACCAAAGAAAATATTTTCAAGATATTGGAGGACTTACATATCTTCCTTCCTTTCGATTCTATGGGTATGTGACGTACTTTAGGACTCGTTTCTCTTCCAGTAGATGAAGTTTGTATGGTTGAAGTAACTGAGGTAAAAGAAGAGGATGCAAAGGATGATCCAACATCCATTTTTCCAAGCAATTGTTGGACTCTCCAATTTGATGGAGCCAAGTGTCATTTTGGTGTCGGGGAAGGTGCAATTCTTATCTCTCTCGAGGTAAGGATTTTTCCTTTTTCCTTCAAGTTAAACTTTGAATGTACGAATAACGAGGTTGAATACGAAGCCCTTCTACTCAGTTTTATTGTAGCCAAAAGAATGGGTGCTCTTAATATTAGGGTATTGGGTGATTCGCAACTTTTTGAAAATTAGATATCTGCGGTATATGATACTAGATTTGAGCATTTACAACTCTACAAAATAGAAGTGCTAACTCTAATAAAGGGGTTTGAATTCATATTAATTGAATCAATTCCATGAGAGCAGAACCTCCTCACAGAATCAATAGAAAATTCCACTTATTTTCTTAATCCAACTAGTGACTTAGAAGATACAAACTTCACAGTCTCAATTCATGCTAAACATTTGGTTCATAAGACACTGATAACTCTGTTGGTCCGAAAATCTGTCACTTGGGCAGATCTATGGATAAACGAGCCAACAGTGCGTAGGGCATAGCCCCTCTTTGAGTCAACAAAGCGAAACTGGTTTATTGCTATTCTACCAGCAGGAATCTATGCAAGTCTCACAGATTCTGCCTTCGGGGGTTTGGGATCTCATCCCAGTAGGTTTATTTCTGGCTGCGAAGAGAAAGGAATGAAAGAGAGGAGGAAGAAGGAACAGGTCCGAAGGGAGAAAATAAATGAATTCCAAAGCAGAAAGGTCAGAAGATTTATGTTTTTGGGTTGGTAGTAAACAGAGCCAAACCTACTTGCATAAATAAACAAAGCAATACTGATGATAAATAAATGACAATAAAATAGAAGCAGATCCAACAGAATAAATACACAGATCTAACATAAGAAAGATCTAATGTATATAACACAGGTATTCAGCACAAAGTCCAAATATTGTATTACTAATTTGTTCTGTTACAAAAAGCTCAAAGTCTTTTCTCCTTACTCCTATTTCTCATCTAAAAGATATTCATCCATCTCTCAACACAACAAGTGTTGGGGTATTTATAGAAGAAGAGGAGAAAAGGAGGCAAAAAGGAGCCAACAACTATTTACAAAGATATTTACAAAATATCTAAAAGTCATGTTGACTTTTTACAACTTGATGGATGACATCATCCCATGATGCAACATGGATGATGTCATCATTTGCATCAACATACTTCAGACATTCCAACAAGAAAGTCAGAGAAGAGAGAGAAGAAGAAGAAGAAGAAGAAGGAGTAGCTACTCATTGTCATCATCCTACGGCCAAAAGGGAGTAGCCTGCTTTTGATGTTGCTCAGGTGATGAGATATGGAACTGAGCGTGGTATTCCAAAAACTTGTTAATCATCGGCCCAAATTGATCCTAAGAAGGATCCTTGTGCAGTTCATTGATTGCCTCACAAGACTCCCGCTCATTTATGAGCTTCTCTGGGAGTTTGGAATAATCTTTTTCCGCCTCAATGAGGAACCCGATGAAGTCCCTACAGGCCAGCAGGTTGTTCATAGATTCAGTGTCAAATGTGACCTCTGGCCCTGTTCCTTGAGAAGCGATCTCCTTGAAGATCTGGATGGTTTCATCAGCTGACCTTAAGATAAAGGAAGGAGTGAGCAACCCTGGAGACATGTTGAGAACAATTCGCTCCATTTGGTGCATTGCATCCAAGGCTGCTTCCTTTACCTTGTCAATTTTTTCCAGAATAAATTCAAGCTGATCCACCCGGTAGTCCAGAGTGGACATGGTTTTGTTGAGGGCCCTTGGATGGCCGAAGACACCGAACTTGACCAGATCTTCGACTGAACAGTCGAACATCTGTTGAAAGGTCTCGTGTTGGAGTCTAGCATGATCTAGTTCTTCTGATATGGGCCCTGCTAATGCTTGGAGCTCTTTGTTCACCTTTCCGATGCTCAGATACAAATTGACAAACTCGGTGATCACTCTTTCACTGTCCTTGAGGATCTGGCTCCTCCAAGCAGAAATGGCCATACCTTGCTCGCCAATCTTGGTATATTCGTTGATTTTCTCCTGGCTGAGAAGCTCAGAAGTTTTGGCGGCAGTTGTGGGAGGTGCACTACCCATCTTCTCTAAGGCTTGGAGCAGATATTTGTTTTGCTCTTTTAGTAGCCTTTTCTCTTCTTTTGTTTCTTGAAGCTTTTGATAGAGGGCGTCGACCGCGGAAAGATCTTCCCCATGGAGAATTTCAGAAGATGTCCCCATTGTGACTTGGGTCATGGTAAAATCTGTCGGAGACAGATCCTTCTTCTCTTTGAGGGGATCGGGGTATGTAATTTCCATGATTCTCTCACCTGCAGCACTTTTAGAGAAGCGTGCAACAGGCTTCAGCTTCTTTGCCCCTTTGGTTGGGATCACTGAAAAGTCCATCGGAGCGATGGGAACTTTCCTCTTTTACTGGCTCAGCTGCTGAGAGATCCAAGCTGGTCCTATGGAAGAAGGACCAGAAACAGAGGAGGGGGCAGCTGTAGTAGAAGAGGGGAAAAACGTGGAGACACGCGGAGGCAGCATTGAGAAAATAGCCGAAGAAGTGTCCACGGGAGGAAGGGAAATTGAAGCTGTGGAAGACATAGGAAGGGAAGGGAGCTCGGAGATGAGGGAAGAAATGGAGGAGGAAAGATCAGTGAGGGAAGAGAAGATAGACGAAGAAGTAGGGGAAAGAGTAGAAGAAGGGGCGGAGGACACGACCAAAGGGATGGTCGCTTGAGTCACTCGAGGAGGGGAAGGAAGAGAATAAGAAGGGATAGAAGGGACCTCTGTTATGGTAGCAATGCCGACATCCTGAGTGGATGGGCCAATTGGACTATCCCCTGCTGCTTCTTTCTCTGGCGAATCCAGAGTTATTACTTGTTCTGGCGCTGTGGAAAGAGGACTCTCGGGGGATTCTTCTTGAATGGTGCTGGATTCACCTTCCACACCTTTACCTTTAAGCTGTTTTTTGGACCGTGAAGGTGCGTTGCCCAATGGGGAGGTTGTGAAATCTACCCCGAGGTAGATTAGGCCGTTCATCCGGCACCAGTGCTCTATCCTACGTAGATTTTCCTTGACCCTCTCCTCAATTGTCTGAGGAGCCTTAGTTCTATCAATGGCCGGAAAGGGCCAATCGTCCCCATCTGTATCATTATATACCTTGTCCACTTCATCTTCTATTGTTTGGTAGCCTTTGGGGATAATGGCTACCCCATACTGGATAATTTCTGCCAATGCTAGGTGAGAATGATCCTTTCTTCTGAGCTCTACCTCATGGAGGACGTCAATATAAATATCCTTGATCTGAGGAACCTGGATTGGATCAAGCTTTGCTCTTGGCAGGCAGCCCCTTGGGTCGAAGGTGGGCCTGGCTGGGAAGTCATGCTTCAAATTGAGTAACTCCAGCTCTACAAACATTTCCTTCGCCTTGTGGTGGGTAGAGCATGTGTATCGGCCCACTGTGAGGGGGAAAGGAGTTCCACCCTTCTTTCTTTTCAGGCACTTTTCGTGATATGTGATTAGCTTCCTTGATAGCTCCAGCAGAATCAGCTTAGGCCCGGCATACCTTGGTAGCCTGGTTGGCTCTCCCAAAAAGTTGGCAGCCCTCAGATAGGTGAATGTAGGAAATTGGGTGAACAGGGCTCCCCATTTCTCCGTGGCTGCCACTATGTTTTTGGTCGTACGACCATGAGTCAGATTTGGCCTCAATAGGCAGATGATGTGATAAAAGAATGCATCGTTGATTTTGGCAAATTGGGCGATGCTATTCTCCAGCTTTAACTCTGGATAATACTCATATATTTTGACCTGAGGCCAAACTCCACTTCGTGCTAGGCCTGGAGAATCCCTTTCTGATGCTGCAGTGTAGACCACGTAGGAGTTCATATGGAATACTCCCGTTGTGCTGAACTGTTGTAACTGCTCGGAAATGGTGCTGCTTATAATCTCCCCCCAGCAAAAGCGTTGCTCAGGCACATCCTTATTCATCATTTCCAAGTAGCGCAGCATCCATTTATGGAAGTAATGGGTGTCAGAAAGCCCGAAGACCCTGCTCAGGAAGGTAATGGTATCGCTGAGCTCTTCTAAGAAGTCACTGCGGTGGATGATTTGGGGCCACCGGGTTACCACCTTCTTGTTCTTCAAGTAGACTTCGTTCATTAGTTGCATGCATTGGTCTTCATTGTCTTCCCAGGCCTTGATGCACTCTGCTTGGCTGACGGCCACGAAGTGCCGGTGGTGAGGGATGCCAAGTATCATCTCAAAATGACGGGCAGTGAGGTTAATGACTACCTCGCCCTTACTGTTTTCGACACATCTGGTGTCTTTGTTGTAAGACTGAGCAACCACCATTATAAATTCATTGTTGACTGTGCTGACGGGGATTCCTCCAGCGAAGTGCAGGGCACTGCCTATCAATTTGTCCATCCATGGACTCCTTGTAACTTTCTGAGTTCTGGCCCAGAATTCCTCCATGTCGACATGCCCCAATTCTGAGTCTCTGACATCCATGCTGCATTCGGCCTGTGACTCGGGCATTCTGACCCTTTGATATTTATACTTCATCTCTTCCTCAGTAAGCTTAGCCTTCCCTTTTGATTTGGTGGGTCTCTTGCTGGATGTAGACATATGTTCTTCTAAGATTATCTGCTGATCTGCATGAAGAAGAAGCGAGACCCAATCCGAAAAAGTTGAATTAGCCATTTGATCTTCCATTGGAATGTTAGCAGAAGAAAGAGTTAGAGATTTTTAGGCTCAGGGTGCAGGAAAAATGCAGCTTATAGGGCTAAATAGGCAGGGCACACGGGAAAGGGCTGTTGCAAAGATTAAACTGGCGCCAAAGGCGCATGGCGCATGCATACTGCAGAGTGCATTTTAGTAAAGGGTGCATGAGAAAATCATGTTGCATGGAGACAGGATGCACCAAAGGCGCATGGACCTTGCATGTTACATTGGGATTTGGTGCACCCTTTGGCGCATGGGAAAAGCATGTAACAGGGATTTTTCGTGTGCCAAAGGAAATATGGCGCGGCACACGGAGGGTTTGCACAACACAAATGTTACTGTAAGGAGGGATGTGCCTGCGCTTTTGACTTTATACTTGGCGCAGATAAAGCTTGTGTTGCATGGGCGCAGGGCACACCAAGGGCGCATGGAAAGGCGATGCAACACTGAATGATGGTGCGCCAAAGGAGCGCAAGTTTAGCTTGTGCAGCATGCGAAAGAGGCGCGCCTTGAGGGCGCATGAAAACTTGATGCAACAAGCATGATGGGTGCGCCATTGGCACGGGTTTTAGTTATGCTGCAGGGAGGACAGATGTGCCATGGGGGTGCAACTGTTTATGATGTTGCAGGATGCGCCAGTGCGCCCAAGAGAAAAATAGGGTTTGTCATATGGTTCATCTCTTCATTCTTTCTTTTCACTCCCAAGGATTGCGTTCAAGAGATATTCAATGGTTCAAGCCAAAGGGGGTTCAGACCAAGCTTTCAAGGACTAACATCCTCCTACCAGCAGATCTGGAAAGAGGGGGGGGAGGCTAGCTAGCTCAACATATGCATAAAAAACCAAACAGCAAGCACGGAGAACCAGAAAACAAAACACATGGAAGAGAAAAGAACCTCTTACCTGGATAAATAGCAAAAGCTCGAGAACGGGTCCACAACGTGTTGAAAACAACGAGGCAGAGGCTGACAGGCTCAGAAAAATCACGTGCACAGCGAATAGTGAAAATGACATTTGGGCACGCAAACCATATATATATAGGTTAGCGGGACATTAATGCACCACCCACTTTTTGAAAAGCGCATGAAAACTGCTGTCGGCAGGAAAAAGCGTGCGCCCTTTGGCGCACCAAAACGCCTGCCAACACGAAATAAAGCACGCCTTTGGCACACCAAAGGCTATCTCGACAGGAAATTGTGCGCCTTTTGGCACACCAAAGCATTGTGTTGCAATAAGATTATGTGCGCCCTTTGGTGCACCAAAAGGTGGCGCAACAAATGTTATGCCAACACAGTGGTGCATGCGTCTTAGCGCACGCAGGGAAGGCTCAACACACTTTGGCGCACCGAAAGTTGTGTTAACACTGAAAATCACGCGCCAAAGGTTTTAAAGGGGGTGCACCAAAAGTTGGTGTTACATATCAGTTTCATGCGCCCAGCCAAAAAAGGCTCAAAAGACTAAGTTCGAAAAACCAGATTTCCTGGGAAGGGATTTTACAACGTTTCGAACGCAAGGGATCCCTAACGAGGGATTGGGACAAAATTTCGGTATGGTTATCGGTAAAATTTCCCTTGTCAATTTTACGGGATAACAGCTGGCTCTTTCTGGGGACTATCCCTGAGTGAACTCGGGGGTAGAGAATCCTAGTTCTCATGTGCCTATCCATTGGGTAACAGAGTCAAAAACAAGGGCGACCGGAGGGGGAACGAAAGAAAACACACAACAAACCAAAAGCAAACACACGATGGAAACAAACACACAACAAAAGAAAAACTGTACAAAGAAGAGAGCAAGCTCTACTTCCTGAAGATCTTCAGATGCTACCCGCTATAAGGAAGTGGGAGTTCGGTTCCATCCAGATATGAGAGATAGAAACTATTCTCTCCATTGAGCTGCTTGATCTTGAAGGGCCCTCTCCACAAGGAATCAAACTTTCCATGCATGCCCTTTGGTTCTCTTCGCTTGTCCCATAAAAGGATGAGATCTCCCACTTGAAAATCCCTTTGCTTGGCTTTCTTATCAAAAAGCCTCTTAACTTGATTCTGATGTTCAGTGATCCTATCGACCACCCTCACTCTCTTTTCTTCAAGTTCTACCAGATACATGATTCTCTTTTCAAGAGAACTTTGGAAAGTTTCATCTTCAATGGCTCGTGCCAAGCGCAGAGAAGGAAGTTCCGCAGAAATGGGAAGCTCGGCATCAATGCCATATAACACTTGAAAAGGTGACATGCCGAGAGATCTCTTGGGAGTAATACGATCGGCCCACAAAGCGTCGTACAAAGACTTGTGCCACATTCGTTGATTCTCCTCTACTAACTTCCGTATGATGGTCACCAAGTTCTTGTTACTAGATTCCGCCTGACCATTTCCCTGAGGATAATAATCTGAGGCATGATCCAAAGCTATACCATATTCATAGCAAAACTAATAACCTCTCGTGAAGAGAAGTTAGAAGCATTATCAACAACGATTTTGTTTGGAACGCCGAACCTGACAATGATATTTTCTTTAATGAAATTGCAAACCACCTCAGAAGTGGCATGCTTGACAGGTATGGCTTCCACCCACTTGGTAAAGTAATTCGTTGCTGTAAGGACATAGCTATGTCCAGCACTTGATTGAGGATTGAGTGCACCAATAAAATCAATTCCCCATTGCCTGAATGGTTCATTGATAATTACCGGCCTTAGGGGAAAGGCAGCCAACTTGGGCTTGCCAACGAATTGTTGGCATGGTTCACATTTCGCCACCCAGGTGGCTGTATCTTAGAAGAGCGTCAGCTAATAGTACCTGGCTCGAATGATTTTGTGTGCAGTTACGGAGGAAGAGAAATTCCCTCCACAAGCTGAATTGTGAAAACTTTCCAGAAGTTTTACTTGCTGGGGTTTGTCAACACATCGCAAAAAGATGCCATCTATCTCACGTTTATATAAGCCGTCATCCCAGATGACATATTTAGCCGCTCTGAGCTTTATAGTGCGTTTCTCCTTTGCAGTTAGGTGCATCGGGCATTCGCCGTAGGTAAGGAAGAAAGCGATGTTGGAGTACCACTCATCACTAGTCACAACAAATAGAACCAGAGGCAGAGAATCAGGCTCTTCCTGCCGGTCCTGTGTTTCATCGGTGTAGTCATCCCTTTCACCAGGGTTTTTTGAATCTTTGTTTTTAGCCATTAGCTGACACAGGCCTTTGCCCCTTACTAGCTTGGTTGGTTTAATATCCAGGTCATACTCCTAGACCTTTACGATCCAATTTCCTCGCAAGCTTCCTAACTCCTGCTGAGTTAGAATTGATTTCACCGCCGTGTCAGGGACCAGCACCACCGTATGCGAGTTTAGAATGTAGTACCTGAAATTCTTCACTGCTTTGACAACAGCAAAGGCATGCTTTTCCAGTTGAGTCATTTTCAGTTCGTGAGGCTTGAGAGGAGAACTCATGAACGCGATTGGAGATTCAACATCCTCCGAGTTCTTTTACATTAAGATTGCGGACACAGTATGCTCAGATGCGTAACTATACATGATGAAGTCCTTGGAGAAATCTGGACATACCAGGACTGGTGCATGAGCAACGGAAGCTTTTATTTCTTCAAATGACCTTTTCCCCTCTTCACTCCATCTGAAAGTTGGTGACTCCTTCATCATGTTCAATATGTGACGGGTCTTCTCGGCAAAGTCAGGAACAAAACACCTGAGAAAGTTCACCTTTCCAAAGAAAGAATGAACACCAGTCTTGCTTGTAGGCAGAGTAAGGCTTTGAATAGCCTTAACTCTTTCGGCATCTATCTTTGTTCCTTCTTTGCTAACCACATGGCCTAGCAACTTCCCTTCCGTGACTCCAAAAACAGACTTTTTTGGGTTTAGGGAAATCCCATGTTCTCGGCACCTGGCCAACACTTGCTCCAAATGATCACAATGATCATTTCGCTGTTTAGAGAACACGGTTAAGTCATCTAAATAAACCACAATGACTTTCCCCATCATACCTTTGAATGCAAAGTCCATGGCCCACTGAAAAGTGGCACCAGCATTAGTTAGGCCGAAAGGCATCCTGCTGTAGGCAAATGTACCCCAGGGAGTAGTGAATGCTGTTTTAAATTGATCTTCAGGTGAAACTTCAATCTGATTGTAACCTGAAAAACCGTCAAGCATGGACAGCATCTCTGATCCAGTTACTACTTGCAGAACTTGATCCATTATCGGAAGAGGGTAGTTGTCTTTCAGCGAAGCTTGATTCAAATTTCGAAAGTCTACGCATATGCGTATCTCACCGTTTTTCTTGCATACTGGCACAATATTTGCTACCCAAGTGCTGTGATGGATAGGGAAGATGATTCTTGCGTCCAGCATCTTCTGAATTTCGGCCTGGATGGTACCCGAAATCTTGGTATTATAGTGCCTCTGCTTCTGGCGGAAGGCTTTGACATCGTCTTTCAACGGAATATCGTGCTGAACGTCCTTTGGCTTGAAGGACTTTAAATCGGCATAGGACCATGCCAATACATCCATATATTTTTTTAGCAACTTGACAAATTTTTGCTTATCTTCAGGCGTGCAACATTTGCCAATGTTCACAAATTGCGGGTGTTCTATCGAACCTATATTGACTGGTTCGGTTTCTGGGGACGAGCTAGGGTCATCCTGCTTCTTCTTTTTTACAAAACGGTCATGCCTGTCGAACAGGCGTTCCAGAGAAACCAGGCCCTTTGGAATTTTATTTCCCTTGAGCTGACATATGCCATCGTTACCTTCAGATTCATTGCCTTGGTCAGTGACTGACTCACGGCAAGTGGAAGTAGACCCTTCAAAATGCAATTCTTTAAAATTTTCTGCCTTCTCCAGGAAAGCAATGAGTTGATTATCATCGTTGAACACCTGCCAATGCTGAGAATTGTCTGGTACACTCGGGCGGAAAACCACCTCAATGGTGTACTTGTTCGTTTTCAAACCTGGGTGTGGGAGCATGAGAGATGCTGAAATAGCCAATGAATCAGCCATGTCATTTTGGGCTCTTGGAATCACCTCTATTGAAAAAGCATCAAATTCTTCGATGTTGTCCCATACCGTATTACGGTAATGTCTGAGCCTTTCATTTTTTACTTGGTAAATCCTTTTGACCTGATTTACAACTAGCTCAGCATCACCCTGTACTTTTAAATTTTTAATTCCTCTTTCTTTTGCGGCTTGCATACCGAGTAAGAGAGATTCATACTCAGCAGTATTGTTAGTGTTGAAAAACTGCAATTTGAAAGAGAGAGGAATGACTTCTTCCTCAGGAGATATCAGCACGGCCCCAGCGCCACATCCACTAGTTACACAGCTGCCATCGAATTGCAATGTCCAGATTTTATTAAGATCTCCTTCTTGAACGAGGACACCCGTTTTATCTATCTCAGTAGATAAGAAGTAATTCCCCATCCCTGATGATTCAAAAAGGATTTGAGCTTTGGGGTCTTCAGAGCTAGTGACCAAGTACTTCTTTTGAGATTCCGGCTCCAAAGTTTGCATTATGCCTTTGACTGGAATTCTAGCTTTAGACCAGTCCATATGAATTTCTCCACCAACTTCGCTGCAAAAACTTCTTCCCAGCAAAATTCCATAGGCTGTCGGAATGTCAGCAACGAGGACTGTCATTTTTACTCTTTTATCCGGGAAGGCCGCAAACGCAAATTGCACGTCTTTGATTTGGCCAACCAACGGAACCTGCTTGGTTTCCAATGAATAACACCTGCCGAAAGGCTTGGTAAGAGTGAGGCCCAAAGCATGGGTGACTTTTATTGGCATGACGTTATCAGAAGCCCCGAAATCAATTATGCAATTACTCAGCTTGTGTCCATTGATCAGCAGAGAGAGATAGAAAGGCTCTATCTTGCCTGACGCAGATGTTAAAGCTACATTTATATGGGATTCAGGGGGAGCGGAAAGGATTCCTTTTGGGGAAACCTGATTAGATATAACAGCTTGACTTTGGATATACTTAGTCAATCTTACAAGCTGTTCAGGGTTTGACTGAAGGTACTCATCTTCAGACATTTGGATCTTGGTCTTTTTTGCATGATCTATAATATAAAACGTGGCCAAGGGTTGCGTTGGTAAAGGAATGAGTCCCTCACCTCGCGATGATGGAATAGGATTGGTGGTCTTAGTAGGAATGTGAGAGGACTGATTTGGAGGAGAGATAGGGGGAAAAGATTTCTTTGTAAAAGATTTTCTAGGGAGTTGAGTAGGAAGAGGATTACCTCTTTTAGCAATGATCAGAGGCACATTTGACACGGCCTTCTCCTGCTGGACATGGGCAGCAACTTCCGCTTCTTTTCCTTGCGAGTGAGTAAAAACAGCGTATGACTGTCCGCTTGTATAGCCCTGAGTACCCTCTTCTTCATCAGATTCTTCCTCATCAAATTCCATATACCCGATAGTAGAGTCACTAGTCGGTTCACCGACATCTTGATCATCTTCACCTTGAGACGAAGGTTCTTCATAATACTGCTCTTCTTCTTCAATCTCAACCAGAGCATTGACCGGAGGGGCCTCAAGTGCCAACCGCGGAGCAGCTGTAGGTAAGCGCGATCTTTGTGAAACATTGTTAGGAACGAAATTCCTCCGCGGAATATCCCAGTATGAGGAACTGGGAGAGGCCTGGGCCAACTGTTTCTTCAATGCAAGCAAATCGTTCGCCATCTTTTGGAATGCTAGATCAGACGAAGTGGTGGGCGAAGGGCCCAAAGATTTAGGCTTGGCTGATTCCTTTTTTAATTCACCGGATATTATCAGATTATCCTCTATGCGAATGGCAGCGGCTTGGGTGAGAACCAAGGTGCCAACTCGTTCCTGAAGGAGCAAGAAACTAACTTTCGAGCTCATAGCGTTTACGAAGAAACACTTTTGATTTTCCGGCGTTGGAAGCATGGCAACAGGGACACGGTTGATTAGTGCATTGAACCGGGCGACAAAATCGCGCATGGTCTCATTCGCCTCCTTCTTCAGGTGAGTGATCCGTGATAATAATGCAAATGCATCCTCTGAAGGCTTGTATCTGTCTTCAAAAGCATCCCGTAAGGTGGCCCAGCTGGTAATAGACCCGGCCGGCAAATGCTGAAACCATTCAGCTGCAGGCCCTTGTAGGGTTTCCAGAAAAAGGCGAACCGACACATCTTCGTGGGTCACATCCAAAATACTGCACGACATGATGAATGTAGATATGTGGGAATCCGTGCTTTGATTTCCGCTCCCGTCAAATTTGGGAAAATTCTTTCGATTTTTGTGAGGGAGAGCGTGAACTGGATGTGGTAAAGCTAAAGGACCCATCGTGTTTCCCCATGGTACCGCCATCTGAAAAGCCAGAAAGAGAACACGAGCTGGAAGTGTGGTTCCACTGAGTAGCAAGGCACTACAAAGGGATGTGGATGCCCCCTGCAAAATACTTTTTCTTCGTGAAGGTGAGACACTCCTGGATGACCGGCTAGCCGAGCTTAGTGCTGAAAAATGCGCCGGTGTTACGCTGAAATTGTGCCTTTGAAGCAGATCGAAAGTAGGATCAGCTTCTCCACGGGCTCGCCTGCTGCGCGTAAAAGGTTCACTCGCCAGTGTTCCTTCCAGATCTGCAATGTTATGGCACAGATTCAAACTTTCTTTTTGGTTGTACTTGCTGATTTTCTGGTTTTTCTGACAAAAACCAGCAGCAAATACTTTTCTAAATATTTAAAACTATCCTCTTCAGAAAACCGATTGCGGTTAAATGACAAATTACAATGAGGATAAGATGGCAGGGAAGATTAGTAAGCTGATTTTCGGATCTGATTTTAACTTTTTTCAGAGGGTTTCAAACTTTTTGCAAACAGTCAAAACTCAGATCTAAGGCAAAATACTGATTTTTTGTAAAAACTCAGCGAACTAAAGATCTTTAACTGGACCAGATCTATGACTCTCAGAAGAAAATTTTTCAATTTGAGCACTTTTGCAAATTTTTGGATTTTTAACAAAAAGTTCAGATTTGCAAACAGGCAGCAATCTTCTGATTTTTCTAATTTTTTATCTTACTACCATCATAGATCTGACAGATCTATTCGATCCCCAGCGGAGTTGCCAAAAACTGTTGGTCCGAAAATCTGTCGCTTGGGCAGATCTATGGATAAACGAGCCAACAGTGTGCAGGGCATAGCCCCTCTTTGAGTCAGCAAAGCGAAACTGGTTTATTGCTATTCTACCAGCAGGAATCTATGCAAGTCTCACAGATTCTGCCTTCGGGGGTTTGGGATCTCATCCCAGTAGGTTTATTTCCGGCTGCAAAGAGAAAGGAATGAAAGAGAGGAGGAAGAAGGAACAGGTCCGAAGGGAGAAAAGAAATGAATTCCAAAGCAGAAAGGTCAGAAGATTTATGTTTTTGGGTTGGTAGTAAACAGAGCCAAACCTACTTGCATAAATAAACAAAGCAATACTGATGATAAATAAATGACAATAAAATAGAAGCAGATCCAACAGAATAAATACACAGATCTAACATAAGAAAGATCTAATGTATATAACACAGGTATTCAGCACAAAGTCCAAATATTGTATTACTAATTTGTTCTGTTACAAAAAGCTCAAAGTCTTTTCTCCTTACTCCTATTTCTCATCTGAAAGATATTCATCCATCCCTCAACACAACAAGTGTTGGGGTATTTATAGAAGAAGAGGAGAAAAGAAGGCAAAAAGGAGCCAACAACTATTTACAAAGATATTTACAAAATATCTAAAAGTCATGTTGACTTTTTACAACTTGATGGATGACATCATCCCATGATGCAACATGGATGATGTCATCGTTTGCATCAACATACTTCAGACATTCCAACAAGAAAGTCGGAGAAGAGAGAGAAGAAGAAGAAGAAGAAGAAGGAGCAGCTACTCGTCGTCATCATCCTGCGGCCGAAAGGGAGTAGCCTGCTTTTGATGCTGCTCAGGTGATGAGATATGGAACTGAGCGCGGTATTCCAAAAACTTGTTAATCATCGGCCCAAATTGATCCTGAGAAGGATCCTTGTGCAGTTCACTGATTGCCTCACAAGTCTCCCGCTCATCTATGAGCTTCTCTGGGAGTTTGGAATAATCTTTTTCCGCCTCAATGAGGAACCCGATGAAGTCCCTACAGGCCAGCAGGTTGTTGATAGATTCAGTGTCAAATGTGACCTCTGGCCCTGTTCCTTGAGAAGCGATCTCCTTGAAGATCCGGATGGTTTCATCAGCTGACCTTAAGATAAAGGAAGGAGTGAGCAACCCTGGAGACATGTTGAGAACAATTCGCTCCATTTGGTGCATTGCATCCAGGGCTGCTTCCTTTACCTTGTCGATTTTTTCCAGAATAAATTCAAGCTGATCCACCCGGTAGTCCAGAGTGGACATGGTTTTGTTGAGGGCCCTTGGATGGCCGAAGACACCGAACTTGACCAGATCTTCGACTGAACAGTCGAACATCTATTGAAAGGTCTCGTGTTGGAGTCTAGCATGATCTAGCTCTTCTGATATGGGCCCCGCTAATGCTTGGAGCTCTTTGTTCGCCTTTCCGATGCTCAGATACAAATTGACAAACTCGGCGATCACTCTTTCACTGTCCTTGAGGATCTGGCTCCTCCAAGCAGAAACGGCCATACCTTGCTCGCCAATCTTTGTATATTCATTGATTTTCTCCTGGCTGAGAAGCTCAGAAGTTTCGGCGGCAGTTGTGGGAGGCACACTACCCATCTTCTGTAAGGCTTGGAGCAGATATTTGTTTTGCTCTTTTAGTAGCCTTTTCTCTTCTTTTGTTTCTTGAAGCTTTTGACAAGAGGGCGTCGACCGCGGAAAGAGCTTCCCCCTGGAGACTTTCAGAAGATGTCCCCATTGTGACTTGGGTCACGGTAAAATCTGTCAGAGACAGATCCTTCTTCTCTTTGAGGGGATCGGGGTATGCAATTTCCATGATTCTCTCACCTGCAGCACTTTTAGAGAAGCGTGCAACAGGCTTCAGCTTCTTTGCCCCTTTGGTTGGGATCACTGAAAAGTCCATCGGAGCGATGGGAACTTTCCTCTTTTGCTGGCTCAGCTGCTGAGAGATCCAGGCTGGTCCTATGGAAGAAGGACCAGAAACAGAGGAGGGGGCAGCTGCAGTAGAAGAGGGGAAAAACGTGGAGACACGCGGAGGCGGCATTGAGAGAATAGCCGAAGAAGTGTCCACGGGAGGAAGGGAAACTGCAGCTGCGGAAGACATAGGAAGGGAAGGGAGCTCGGAGATGAGGGAAGAAATGGAGGAGGAAAGATCAGTGAGGGAAGAGAAGATAGACGAAGAAGTAGGGGAAAGAGTAGAAGAAGGGGCGGAGGACACGACCAAAGGGATGGTCGCTTGAGTCACTCGAGGAGGGGAAGGAAGAGAAGAAGAAGGGATAGAAGGGACCTCTGTTGTGGTAGCAATGCCGACATCCTGAGTGGATGGGCCAATTGGACTATCCCCTGCTCTTCTTTCTCTGGCGAATCCAGAGTTATTACTTGTTCTGGCGCTGTGGAAAGAGGACTCTCAGGGGCTTCTTCCTGAATGGTGCTGGATTCACCTTCTACACCTTTGCCTTTAAGCTGTTTTTTGGACCGTGAAGGTGCGTTGCCCAATGGGGAGGTTGTGAAATCTACCCCGAGGTAGATTAGGCCGTTCATCCGGCACCAGTGCTCTGTCCTACGCAGAGTTTCCTTGACCCTCTCCTCAATTGTCTGAGGAGCCTTAGTTCTATCAATGGCCGGAAAGGGCCAATCATCCCCATCTGTATCATTATATACCTTGTCCACTTCATCTTCTGTTGTTTGGTAGCCTTTGGGGACAATGGCTACCCCATACTGGATAATTTCTGCCAATGCTAGGCGAGAATGATCCTTTCTTCCTAGCTCTACCTCATGGAGGACTTCAATATAAATATCCCCGATCTGAGGAACGTGGATTGGATCAAGCTTTGCTCTTGGCAGGCAGCCCCTTGGGTCGAAGGTGGGCCTGGCTGGGAAGTCATGCTTCAAATTGAGTAACTCCAGCTCTGCAAACATTTCCTTCGCCTTGTGGTGGGTAGAGCATGTGTATCGGCCTACTGTGAGGGGGAAAGGAGTTCCACCCTTCTTTCTTTTCAGGCACTTTTCGTGATATGTGATTAGCTGCCTTGATAGCTCCAGCAGAATCAGCTTAGGCCTGGCATACCTTGGTAGCCTGGTTGGCTCTCCCAAAAAGTTGGCAGCCCTCAGATAGGTGAATGTAGGAAATTGGGTGAACAGGGCTCCCCATTTCTCCGTGGCTGCCACTATGTTTTTGGTCGTATGACCATGAGTCAGATTTGGCCTCAATAGGCAGATGATGTGATAAAAGAATGCATCGTTGATTTTGGCAAATTGGGCGATGCTATTCTCCAGCTTCAACTCTGGATAATACTCATATATTTTGACCTGAGGCCAAACTCCACTTCGTGCTAGGCCTGGATAATCCCTTTCTGATGCTGCAGCGTAGACCACGTAGGAGTTCATATGGAATACTCCCGTTGTGCTGAACTGTTGTAGCTGCTCGGAAATGGTGCTGCTTATAATCTCCCCCCAGCAAAAGCGTTGCTCAGGCACATTCTTATTCATTGTTTCCAAGTAGCGCAGCATCCATTTATGGAAGTAATGGGCGTCAGAAAGCCCGAAGACCCTGCTCAGGAAGGTAATGGTATCGCTGAGCTCTTCTGAGAAGTCACTGCGGTGGATGATTTGGGGCCACCGGGTTACCACCTTCTTGTTCTTCAAGTAGACTTCGTTCATTAGTTGCATGCATTGGTCTTCATTGTCTTCCCAGGCCTTGATGCACTCTGCTTGGCTGACGGCCACGAAGTGCCGGTGGTGAGGGATGCCAAGTATCATCTCAAAATGACGGGTAGTGAGGTTAATGACTACCTCGCCCTTACTGTTTTCGACACATCTGGTGTCTTTTTTGTAAGACTGAGCAACCACCATTATAAATTCATTGTTGACTGTGCTGACAGGGATTCCTCCAGCGAAGTGCAGGGCACTACCTATCAATTTGTCCATCCATGGACTCCTTGTAACTTTCTGAGTTCTGGCCCAGAATTCCTCCATGTCGACATGCCCCAATTCTGAGTCTCTGACATCCATGCTGCATTCGGCCTGTGACTCGGGCATTCTGACCCTTTGATATTTATACTTCATCTCTTCTTCAGTAAGCTTAGCCTTCCCTTTTGATTTGGTGGGTCTCTTGCTGGATGTAGACATATGTTCTTCTAAGATTATCTGCTGATCTGCATGAAGAAGAAGCGAGACCCAATCCGAAAAAGTTGAATTAGCCATTTGATCTTCCATTGGAATGTTAGTAGAAGAAAGAGTTAGAGATTTTTAGGCTCAGGGCGCAGGAAAAATACAGCTTACAGGGCTAAATAGGCAGGGCGCACGGGAAAGGGCTGTTGCAAAGGTTAAACTGGCGCCAAAGGCGCATGGTGCATGCATACTGCAGAGTGCATTTTAGTAAAGGGCGCATGAGAAAATCGTGTTGCATGGAGACGGGATGCGCCAAAGGCGCATGGACCTTGCATGTTACATTGGGATTTGGTGCGCCCTTTGGCGCATGGGAAAAGCATGTAACAGGGATTTTTCGTGCGCCAAAGGAAGTATGGCGCGGCGCACAGAGGGTTTGCACAACACAAATGTTACTGTAAGGAGGGATGCGCCTGCGCTTTTGACTTTATACTTGCGCAGATAAAGCTTGTGTTGCATGGATGCTGGGGCGTGCCAAGGGCGCATGGAAAGGTGATGCAACACTGGAAGACTGGTGCGCCAAAGGGGCGCAGGTTTAGCTTGTGCAGCATGCGAAAGAGGCGCGCCTTGAGGGCGCATGAAGTTCATGATGTGACAGGCATTATGGGTGTGCCATTGGCGCGGGTTTTAGTTATGCTGCAGGGAGGACAGATGCGCCATGGGGGCGCAACTGTTTATGATGTTGCAGGACGCACCAGTGCGCCAAGGAGAAAAACAGAGTTTGTCTAAACTCTCAAAGGGGGGTCTGATGTTCATTCTTTTCGTTCCTATTTGAAAGGATTGGTTCAAGTAGATAAAATGTTTCTAGATCAAAGAGGGTTCATAACCAAGTTTTCAAGATAACATCCTCCTCCAGCAGATCTGGAAAGAGGAAGGATAGCATGGGGGGGCAGACAGCAAACGGAGGAGGCTAGCTCAACACATATGCATATTTCAAACCAACTAGCAAGCTAACAACCAGACCAAGAACACAGAAAGAACAAAAACACAAAACACAAGAGAGAAAGAACCTCTTACCTGGATAAATAGAAAAAGCTTGGGAACGGGTCCACAAGGTGATGAAAATGACGAGGCAGAGGCTGACAGGCTCAGAAAAATCACGTGCACAGCGAAAGTGAAAATGACATTTGGGCGCGCAAAACACACACACATATATATATAGGTTATATATATATATATATATATAGGCAAGCTGGTCATAAATGCGCCACCCACTTTTTGAAAAGGCGCATGAAAGTTGCTGTCGACAGGAGAAAGCGTGCGCCCTTTGGCGCACGAAAACGCCTTTGACAACAGGAGAATAAGCGCGCCTTTGGCGCACCAAAAGCTATTGTCGACATGAAGTTGTGTGCCCTTTGGCGCACCAAAACTTTTTTTTGCAATAAGATTATGTGCGCCCTTTGGCGCACCAAAAGAGTGGCGCAACAAACATTGTACCAACACAATGGCACATGCGCCTTGGCGCACGCAGGGAAGGTTCAACATTCTTTGGCGAACCGAAAAGTTGTGTTGACATTGAAAACCGTGTACCAAAGGCTTTTAAGGGGGCGCATCAAAAGTTAGTGTTGCAAAGCAATTTCATGCGCCCAGCCAAAAAAGGCTCAAAAATACTAAGTTCAAAAACTAGATTTCCCGGGAAGGGATTTTACAACATTTCGAACACAAGGGATCCCTAACGAGGGATTGGGACAAAATTTCGGTATGGTTATTGGTAAAATGTCCCTTGTCAATTTTACGGGATAACAAACTCCAATGTTGACATAGAAACTGAGAGTGAGTATGTCATTTCAGATCATGTTGACATTAACAAAGTAAATCTAAGATATCTAAACGCTCTTTAAAAATTGTATCTTACTCATCACAAGGTTGATCTTTTCCTAATTCCACACTCTTCTTCCTATTTTGGAAATCCCATGATAAAATATTCCCCTAGGAAGGAACTCACTATTTATGAGGTAGGAGAATGATATCCTTTTTGATCTGTTACCTTCGGCCTCGCCTGAGTTTGAGGATAGGAAATGCCTCCTTAATGAAGGTATTGGTGGATCTAGAAGATGTCGCTGACTAAGCTTGAAGAATCCAAAAATGCTTGAAACTAGAGATCCACCTTAACTGCTACGGTAAGTTGGAATACATACTTGTATCCTCAAAGAGCATAAAAGAGATTTTGCATCTAGCTACAAGGAGATGATGGGAATTGAATCACACATTGCAATTCACAACCTCATCACCAAGCCAGATGTTAAGCCAATTAAGTAAAATTCAAGGCCCATGAATCCAAAGGTGGCCCTCATGGTGAAGGAAGAAGTGATGAAACTATTCCAGGTATGAGCTATCATCAAGATCAGTTGAAAATAAAAACAGTGGGTGTCTAATATAGTCCTTGTTCTAAAAAAGAATGGAAAGATCCGTATTTGTATAAACTTTCAGGATATCAACAAGGTTTTTCTTACCATCTGTCGATGTTATTATCAATGCAATAGTAAACTTTGAACCATTATCTCTGCATGAATGAAATAATCTATGTAGAATCAATTCAGAATCTTTGACACACATCAGGTCATTTCTATGTTCATAACTCATCTAGGGAACCTACTATTATGTTGTCAATAAGACATTCAGGCTTACATATATAGAGTTGAGTTCTCCTATACCAAAGAAGAGTCATGACTTATATATCTTCAACAAACTCTACAAAATATCTTTCCCAATCCTACATGGATGACCTTCTAACTAAGGCTAGAAAATGTTGTGATCACCCAGAGGTGCTGCATATCATCCTTTCTTGCTTAATTGATTACAGTGTCACATTGAATCCAGAAAAATGTATGTTTGGTGTAACTGGAGGCAAGCTTTTAGGATACATCATATCTTCATGAGGGGTTGATGTGGACCCATTCAAAATCCGAGTTGTATTGGAAATGACTCCACTGTCAGATGAGTCTGGCATCAGATATTTTCTTAGAAAAATCAGTGTAATTTGAAAGGTTTATCCCTGATTTGACCTTTTTTGTTCACCCAATCAACAATTTGTTGAAAAAGGATTACATAATTGATTTTACAGAAGAATGTAGTGAGGCATTTGAGTTGGTTAAATGGTTCTTATTGTCTCCTCCCACACTCATGCCTCCTAGGTCAAATCACCCCTTGATCATGTATTCATGAGCTATGGATGTCTCATTATCCTGCATGTTGGCTCAAGAAGATGATGATAAAAGAGAGTGTGTAGTATTTTTCATTAGTTATAACATTACTTGATTATGAGACACGTTATACACAAGGTAGAGAAGGAATGCCTTGCTATAGTCTTCGCAAACAAAATGCACTTAAGACATTACATGTTAAACCAAGGAAAGAAGGGTTATTGTTAAATCAGATCATCTGCAGACGTTTCTCACACAAGGATCCTTATCTAAGAAGGTTGGATGCTTCATAACTCTGATGGGAGAGTTTGAGTTAACATTTTTTAATTAGAAATCTATCAAAGGAAAAATCATTGTGGACTGGTTGGATGACAACCTATTAGACGGAGGTGATCTGGAAAACTTAGACTTTCTCAACGAGTGTCTGTATTTCATTAAAACTAAGCCCCTCATTTTTGTGTCCATGGTACACTAATATCATTAATTTCATAGTGGACCATACATATCCAGAAGGGGAAACCTCATAAAAAATAAGATGGTTGCATATAATAACTACTAAGTATGTTATCTTGGAGCAAGTTCTCTATCGTATAGCCTTTGATGGAATGTTGCTAAGATGCATTGATGAAGAATAATCTAAAAAAAAATTATAAATCACATAGCGGAGTATGTGGAGGTCACTTCAGCGGCCACACCACTACTCAGAAAATACATTAGATGGAGCTATTTCTGGCCCACATTAGAGCATGATCATGGTAGAGTTTGTGCACAAATGCCATAAATTTCAAGAGTTCTCCCATGAGATCCACATACCGGCACAGGCTCTACAACCAATTACAACACCATGGCCCTTTTCCACATGGGGCCTAGATTTGATAGGGAAATTCTCTCCCTCATCAACAGATGGTCATAACTTCATAATCACGGCCATAAAGTGATTTACCAAGTGGGTATAAGCCATGCCTCTTACCACTCGTGCCTGGATTCCGTAATCTGCAAAGTTCATTCTGAACCAAATTATTTGTAGGTATGGGGTCCCACAAGTCATTATCTCTGATAATGACACATCCTTTAAAAATGAAAAAGTAAGTGAGTATGTGTGACAAATTCAAAATAAGTCACCACACGACTTCTCTCTATTATCCTCAGGCCAACGGATAAGATGAGGCTACGAATAAGACATTGAAGTATATTTTCCTTAATACCATCAAGGAGAACAAGCAAGATTGGCATTTAAAGCTTCTTACCTAGCCTTCTGGGCCTATCATACATCGGTAAGAATGTCGATAGGGGCAACCCACTTTTCTTTGGTATTGGTGTAGAATCAGTTTTACCACTCGAAGTCAAGATACCTAGTCTCTTTATATCATTGCAAGGAATTCTGGGAGAAGAAAGTCCTATCGAGAAGCATGACTCTCTGATCTAGAAAGTCTTGATGAGGCTAGGTTCAATGCTGAACAATGACATAGCATTTGTGTTGACTGGATGGATCAGGAAATACAATAAGAAAGTATATGAGCATGAAATATATGATGGATATTTGGTTATAATACTTGATAGCCAAATAGACAAAAAGACCAGTGAAGGAATGAAATTCAGACCAAAGTGGTTAGTTCCATATTGAGTAATAGAAGACTACAAAAATGGGAACATTTAACCTGTGTACACTAGAGGGTGAGGATTTTAATGAAATTTGTGAACTCTCTTTACCTGAAAAGGTATTACACATGATACATTAGCATTTTCATATGTACATTACTACATCTTCATTACACTTTCATCTACCAGTTCATTTTGTAAAATATTTGATCAAGGGACTTATTCTTATAGAAATTCCTAAAAGCTTCTAAAAATATTTGCAAAACATTCAAATCATACCTCTACAAATATCCAGAATGTCATCAATTGTCTTTAAATCATTTCAGCAATTCAAACAAGGTAAGACAAATTTTTGACAATAATCATACCAAGGCCTACATGCTTGGTTCTTATTGTAGTCTCTTTCTAGATTAGGTGTCTTTGCCTATAGTCTATTCTAGAAGCTTCATGGTGTCACATCCATCCCATAAACATCTCTTTGGAAATAAGAACATTCTATCCATTATTTCCTAGATAAATAAGTCAAATGCAAATCCACAGAAAAAATTTATTTTACACATTTCTTTGCCCTACCAACCTTCGGTGTTGAGCCCTGTACATCTCTTACTAGTGATGTAGCGTTGAGAAAGGAGAGAAATGCCCTTACTCACCTATGTCTTGCCCATGGTTATGAACCCATAATGTCCTACTGGTAGTATGGGGAAAGGTGTAGGGGTTCTCTTTGACAAACTTGAAAGTTAGAAACAATTCATTCAAATATTGTGAAATCATAAATCAAAACAAAGTGAGTTAGATGTCCAAAATTCCAAAAGAGCTTAAAACCTCAAAACCATATTTTTTCAACCAAGTGGCCATCTACGGATCTAATTCTAGATAAACTGGAAAGAAATTCACATTCTAAACTATGAAGAAAACTTGAGTAGAGTGAGGTTGTAGTGTTTCAATTTGGTTTTGTCAAAACCTTGTCTTTCTCTCATCATTACCATTCAACAAATTTCATAACTTGTGCCCTTTCTGGATCTTGGTGTTGAGCCCTCACATCTTACTAGTTGCATGGGGTTAGGAGTGGGGAAATTTCATTCACTTATCATATCACATTGTAGCCAAGTTATGCCAAAAACAATATGAAGTACCAAAGTTTGTTTAAAGAAACTAAATTTCAGCATTACAATGTGTTTGCATTATCATATATCAACATTATAAAATTAAAAAAATGAAATCATTTTGTTATCATTCACATCCACTGCATACATTCTGAAAAGCATAGAAAAGTGGAAATTCTAAACATCTAGAGTACACATGTGAGATGAGCCAAAAGGAAGTCAAATCAGATACAAAGAATTATCGAACCAAAAATAAGAGTGTGTATATATCATGGTGATTCAAGTTTGTATACAATGCCATCACGCACTAGGCATGGACAAAATGCTCTCAATGAGCCCAAAATATTTTTAAAAAATAATTTAACAATCGACAAAATCATGAAAAAGCAATAAAAGGCCCAGTGGCCTGTCAATCCCTCTGTGATCCCTCAGATGGTGCATGGCTGCATTCGAGACTCCTGTTATGGCTATGACAATGACGGTAATTAACTGAGTGGTGTGAGTGCTCATGGTGACATCCATTGGCCATGGTCTCACTACAAGAGTGGTTCTACCTCATTGGTCACTCAGCTGCCTCATACCCATCCACCTGAGTACGAAGGGAGGTCATCACATCTAATACTCTCCAAACATGTGCAAATACATTAGTATTTTTGTTGGCTACTAGCGGCTGGCCTGAATCCTCAGTCATCTCAGCTTGGGTCTTCCTCAAGGGGATCAACAAGGTGTCGACTCACACCCATTGAATAATCTCTCCCCACTCTGGTGTAATTGTTGTAAGCAAGAAAAGAAGAAGAAACGGCGAGTTAGAAAATTTCAAAAAAAGAACAAAGAAAAAAAAAAGTAAACTATCATTTCCAACTAACAAAGTCGAGATGAGAGTGTCAATATACTTGGATCTCCAGGCATCCAGGTTGGATCAGTGGTTGTTGTTGGTGGTTGTAGAACCTCCCCAAATCCATAGGTGAGACATTTTCCTATCATAGACTCATCATCTCCCTCTCCATCTCAAGGAAGTGGTGTCTTCGAGATCAAGGTCTCTCTCTCCGCACTCACCTCCTCATGTGTTTCTCTCATAATATCCTTAGTGTCATACCACTCAAGATCACTCTCCTCCTCCTCCATGTAGGTTGCCCCATGAGCCTCACTACCTGACCCCTCATCCCTCATCTCCTCTCCAGTCGACTCCTCCTAGGTCTCATCTCATGTGTACTCCTCTGAATCAGATTTTATGTCTATAGGATCATCCTCCTCTCCATTGTGAGCGGAAGCGACTGCAATCTAGAGTAAAGCTGCTCAAGTTACACCAGCTACATGTCAAGCATAAACAACATGCCTAACTATAATGGGCACACCTAGAGTAACCACATTCCATCCAGAGTCCCCTTTATGGCCTTTCCAGACATCCTGAACAATCCTATATACCGGTACCACTGGAGGAAGCATAACTGTATAGGGGAGGCCAAATTATTGAGGGACCTAGTTGAATGGATGGATCTCAACTCTCCATACCCTATCAACTAACTTCCATGTGGTAAAGCAAGACACCAATATGGTTCCCTTCTTCCCCCACAATCTTGCCATGTCCTGGTGGGGTGTGGCCCCGGTGGGAACCATGTTTATCATGTTCAAAGAATCCACTTACTAGTGTGGGATCCAAAGTACTGACATCCATGTCCACCTCGCTGCCCAAATAGCCCCTAGATCCAATACTGATATTCCCCTTCCATAAGGGGTAATGCGCTCATATACCCAACTCATGACTAAGGTAGGGTGGCTCAGTGACTGGCCCTGCAACCTGATAACCATGTATAGGTCTTGATATGTAGTCCCCAATATGTCTACTCCCCAGGCATAAATATGGCCATGTGCCTCAATCTAAGTAATAATGGGAGCCCAATAGTAGAGTAGTGTATCACCTCCCTTGTCTCTGATTAACTGCAAGGCCAAGATACCCATGACGGCCTTGTGGATAGTGGGGATGGGAGTAGTAAGAATAGATCAAACCTTGACCCCCTTCTTCAAACCAAAAGAGACCATGACATCCCCCATATAAGTAGCCCATAAATTCATCATGGATCTAGATCATGTTGTCTTTAGGTTCAATCTCCTCCCAAGTATCGGGAGCCCAAGAATGCGGTATACTTCCTCCAGGGTAATGGTCCACTCACCCCTGGCACCTAGCAACTAAAAAGTGTTCCAAACTACATCCCAGTCAGAAAACAAGTCACATGGTATGTGACTAGCAGGAGTGACATGGGGAACCCATGTAATCCTTTAAATCCCTACCCTCTGGAGAGTTTCCCTCTCATCCTGAGTCAACTGATCCAAAATCCCCATGAACCAATCACACTCCCACTCACAACTCCAGCTTATGTACTCCTCCTTCTGCATTAACCAAAACACATAAAAAGAGCAAGTTAGTAACGTATATCAAAAGATAAGCTCGCCAAAAACATGATAAAACATCAAAAGCCAAAAAAAATCAAGTCAATACGAATTTTGGTCATTCTGTCAAAAATTGCTACCTAGTGCAAGGTGGCGGTCCTAGACCAATTTTCTGAATACATCTTTAACCCTAAAAATTCTCAAAAACAAAAAAAGAGACCATTTTGGATGAAATAAAAGACTACCCCATGGGTGCCCCCTAGAGACACCTTTAAGACAATAAATTTTGAAAATAATCCCCCCTAGGTAAACTTTTTGACATTTTTTACATTTTAGGTTTAAAAACGTAAAAGTGAAAAAAAACTAACCTTAGAACGTGTTAGTCAATCTCCCACTCGTGGAGGCATGATCACGATCTCATAATGGTTGTTTCAGTTGTACTCTCATCAAAAATGGTCACCATGGGTCCAGAGATCCAAAATCACCGAATCAAATAAGCACAAATGAATTAGAAAATGAGTTATGTTTGATATATATATATATATATATATATATATATATATATGTTATTTTAACCTCGTTTTGAGTGTATGTTTTCATAGGGCTGGAGTGTTAGCACTTGTATATCTCTATATCCCCGCACAAATGGTAATTCCTCTTTTCATTTTGATCTAGTGTTTATTTTTCAATATTTTCTCTATCTACACTTGAGTCTTCTTTCCCTCTTGCAAGTATCGGGAGCTTGGACGGCAACGTTTCAACACACAGGTGTGTTAGGTATAGCTTCTAACTCCCCATATCGGGAATGCCATACTCAGACTCTACATTTTATGCCTTTTCATGGCTAAGATGCTTCTCCGAGGGGGTAATATGTACACACCCAAAATTACATAGGCTACATTGTCAAAAAATGGTTACAAAAGTCCCTAATAATGATTCATGTCCTTTCAGAAGATTTTCAAGCTCCAAAACCCATCTGTAGTGTATATTTGTAGCCTAGACATCCTTACATAGATTTTTCCAACTTTCCACTTCATCTTGTGCATGTTTTGGCCTTTAGTGCCATGACTGCCACCCTGCCTAGGTGACAGTTCTGAAACCACCACCCAAGCAGGGCGGCAATCCTGCGATCACCATCATGTGCAAGGCAACGGTCCTAAGTGATTTTTCTAGATTCCATTATGTGTGTTTTTAACATGTGACTATTCACTTAACTTCAATTTTAGGATGCGTTTGTGAACTGATTTGTCTAAAAATAGTTTTGATTGCTTGGTTCTCCTTCCCTCTTCTATTTTTGCATGTGCTTTAGTTAGTTAGAACTACCTCTTCTTTCCTTGTGTATAAAGGCACATCCCAGCCCTAATTCTTATGTATTCCATGCTTTTATTCAAGAAAAAGGCCTGAGAATTTTGTGTATCTTGTATAGTATTTCTGCCACAATCCTGCAAGGAATTGTATAGCCAAGATCAGATCTCTTGTGTTATCTCTCTTCTACTCGCATTGCAACTAGACTACCTTCAAGCTACCATTTCTCAAGCATCTTATTATGTTGTTATTCTTGCATTCCCAATTCCTTGGACTTAAATGAACACGCAAATAAAGAAAGGAACAAACTGAGGGGACAGACACAGATACAACTTGGAATTATTTGTTTGTTTTCTTCATTTGCCAAATTTTAAATTTTGAATTATTAGTTTCAAATGCATATCAAATAGAGTAGTAAAAATTTTCATTTCAATTGATTAGGTAATTACAAGTAGATCTCATCATTAGAAATTTTGCTCTTTAACATTACTAGGGAAGTTGTGGGGAATAATATCTCTTTCAGGGTCATAATTTTTTCTTTACCTCTGAGGTAGGGTTTGAAGGGTTTTGATTAGAGTAGGTTATTTGTTTTAGATTTAGATTCACATATTCACACAAGTAACTAGCTACATCTGGCTGATTACTTGTCTTTAGTTTGCTTATTAGATTAGAACGCATTTGCTTAAAAACTAGAAAAGATCAAAAACATGTACTTTTATTAGATTAGTTTTCTTTCATTGTTTTGCTCTGATATATTGTGAAAAACCCAAAAACATAGATTAGATTTCCTTTTATAGTTAGTTTTTTTATCAAGATCATTTCAATTTAATTTTGTATGACCATCAATGGTCCATAACAAGAAAAGACGTATAGTTGTGATCCTTTGGTTCCACAACCCAACGGGCCAGAGTTAATAATAGATATTGATACAAGTTTATGTTTGACAATCATACACACACCTGTTACGTTCTCTGAAAAAATATAACAACTAAACATGCTAAATATCACTGCTAATCAATCCTACGATTATTTGACTACTCCTATCAATAGATTTCGATTACGTGCATGACCATAATAGGACCACAACCTCCACAAGTTTTTGGTTGTGATCCTCAAGTCCCACAACCCAACGGACCTACTGACCAATTAGATATCAACATTTTTCTATATGCATCAGTATTTAGATCAACACCACTTCTACCCGATATCATTGCATAGCTTTCATTATTGAACATAACAACTGATCAGGCTAAGACCTTCTAGACCAAATTGAAGAATCGTCCATAGTCCTTGTGGATTCATTATGTCTCCCGTTCTTACTTCCATGACCTTGTTTAGAAATCTATATGAGGCACCCACAGGTCAATTTTTGTGTGTTCAAAAACCAGTTAATAGAATCTCGATAGAGCTTGATATTGATTGGAGTCTCTGAGTAGCTATCATATCGGATTGATCACTCATGCCACTTCAGGTTAGGAGATCATTATTTTCCTTAGATTCCCAAAACTCCTTATTGTGTGTTGAAGATATAAGGCTACCTCATTAGGTTATCCATGATCACCACACATAAACATCTGATTCTATTCTACATCATTTGTCTCGGCACGACCTCAAGAAGTCGGGTGCAAATAAGGTCACATGTTGATTTTATTTTGTACAGTATCCACAAATTTTTTAGTGGATCACAGAGTGGTTTGAATAAGGAATTGGTCAAACATGGTCAAAATTATGTCAACATGATGTTTATACTTTTTAAGCTCCTTGTCATGACATTGGTAAAAACCATTGACTTGGTTTATAACCAATTGAGAGTCACCAAAAATATTAATGGATTTAAAATTTGTGTCAATGGTAGTTTGAAGACCTTGTAGAATGATTTCTACATTATTGTGGGGCTCTTCCATTGTTGATATGTTTTTTCACCCTAGCCCCTGTTCCTTTCTGTTTTGTTTTGTTTTTACAGAGCCTAAATTTTGCCTAAGTATGGAGCTGAGCATGGAGGGTATCCATGTGTCCCTTCAACGCATCTTGATGAAGCACAAAGAGTTGGGAGCTCCCCGAGCTGCGGGCATTGAACATGTGGCGAAGCATGGAAATGTAGTGTGGGTGAGTTTAAAGGTCAAAGTAAATAATAAATATGAGCTATCCCCCAAGTGTCATCTAGGCACAAGTTTAAAAGGAAAAAAAATAGAAATGCCCCAAATTAGTGTGAAATCTTCACGTGGCATTGAAAGAAGTGACCACCAACCAAAGGACAAATCAAAGGATCAAAGGAATCAAGGTTTGGTGGATTGAATGTTATCTCAAACCCCAAGGAATGTAGTTGATATTTGGCTCCAAAGATCCAAGATTTCATAGGTGGGAACTAAATGCGGAGGGTGGAGATATGATTGGAGTCGTTGGAACAAGAACTGAAGGATCTATAAAGGAATGTTCTGGTGACAGGAGAAAAGATGAGGTAAAAAAAATATAAAGAAGTCCCAGGGCTTTGGGGGAGGAATTTAGGTTCAGTACATGGTGTTTACTAGCCTTAGCAAGGATCTATTGTAAAGGAAAGTTGTAGTCTGTGCCATTTTGGCCTTATATATTGTTTTCTTTATAAATAAGAAGCTCTTGTTCTGTGCACTTAATTTCGCAATGTTTTGTGTCCTATGTTCCTTTTTGTATTCTATATGAATATTTAAGTATCTATCATGCATACGCCATTGGAACTTCTACATAAATATGCTAGCCTACTTATGTTTTAGTTTCATTTGTCCTTGGATAGTTTGAAATATCTTTGGAATAGTGGATCATGTTGAATGCTCTTTGACTAATCTAATAGTTGTTTCATTAATATCTCTATGATTTTTAGTAAAGTCTTAACACATCACCTTATATAGATTCACATATTGTTTTATCTCCACTCTATCTCAACACAAAGCAGAGAAGAGCTAGCTTCTATAAAATATGGAGGTTATCTTAGGGGACAAGTCCCACATCTCTAAGATATCCCACAACATTGATGGTCCATATAAAATATAATTATCAAAAAATTTCCTGGCACACTTAGTGGGACAAGAATTGAAAGATTAAACTTTAAATATTATTATGTTTTGTGTGTGACATAGCAATCTCTAGCCTTTGGAGTCTCTGGAATAACACATCTGATGACTCTATTCAACATATCTACTGGTCTCAGCAGTATTGACGGTTTAATCCTCTCTAATTCATGAGAAGGAATAAAACAAGGTCAAGAATAAGAAAAGAAGGTGCAATTGAATACCTACATCTATCCTTAGGTAGAGGTAGAAGAGGTAGACAAGATTCAAAGATCTCCATCTCCTCCAAATCAAACTCTTTCAACACCTCCACCTGGTAGGCCTTTCTTACAATCCACTAGAGTTCTCATGCCTATCATAATGGCTCATTAAATGCCCCCTCCCTCGAGACAATTTGTCTCATGGAATCAAGTAAGTCCTCCCATCTTACCAGTAAATCCGGAAATGTGGAATCCCATCCCAGAAAATGTGTTGAAGGCACTACTTAAATTTAATTGTGAAGACTTTAAGACCCCAGAGGAACATCTATAAGACATTGCAAAGATCTACACGGTACATTACATCATCGAGAAGGATGTTTCCTTAAGATTACTAGTTACCTCCTTTAAGGGAAAAGCTTTCAACTGGTACATATCTTTCACCGCTAACTTCATTGGTACCTGAATCAATTAGGAAATGTATTCATTAGAAGATTCAAAAAAAAGGGAGATATATCTTCACTCTTACAGCAGCTTATCAACATCAAGAAAGGTCTACACTTGAGCTTATGACTGATTTCAATACCAAATTCCATAAGACATGGTAAAGGATTCCAGTTCTAGCTAGACCACCTATAAGTATGGATATTTTATTTTATCTAAAGTCTCTAAACTTGGATATCTCTGTCATGATTCAGTCAGTAGGGGGGATTCTTTACCACAAGCATATGATCTTGTAGTCCAAGATGAGAATAATTTGATAGATTTTGGGAATATTCCCCCAAATATTCCTTTTCCAGTGTACCCTGAGATAGCTCCCCTTCCTCATGAGTAGACCTCAAGCTCTTCCTATACTCCTACATCCATATATAGCTACACATCCTCTCAAGGAGCCATCACCTCTACTACAACATCTTCTTCTTCTTCTGTGAAGGTGAAGAAAGTAAAAAATATCCTTAGGAGTTTCTCTAATGAGATATTCAATCTTAAGAGGAATCAAGGCGTGTACCCAAGACAAAATTTTTAAGGATACCAAAGGGGTAGACTTACTTATCCTCCGTAGCACCAAAATGCACATAGACCACCATCAGTGGAGCCATCTAACCAAATTTTTCCAGTCCTAACACCACTCCAGACTCTTCCACCCAATAGTGGGAGAGAAATGATTCCAGGATAGAATAATTTGGTGGAAGATCCCAATTCTTGGTGCTTCCCTTGCAATACCCCTCATATGCCGAGAGATTTCCCCTAAGGTAATGTACAACAAAAAGTAGTAGAGAAAAGAGTGGCAGAAGGATATGAGATCATTGATGGTGGACCTTACTAGTCCCTGGGAATTAAAAATGTGGCTTTTGTCACGCACAAATGCAAGGGATGTCCATAAAATGAGAAGCTGAAATTTCGCTCGAACATGCACTTTTCTCTTGGATCAAAAGAGAATAATTCATATTCACAAATGATGCATTCACATATAATAATCTAATACAGTTAGATTATAACACTCACTCCAAAAGGTAGATGATGGAAGCCATGGTCCCTACTTCTATAGAAATGAATGAATCAAGGAAACAACCTCCGTCGTTCACCATCTCTCCACCCGTAACTAGGAAAGAGACCTCAGTAACTGCTCTGAATTAAAGTACCTTCTATCTGGAGGTTGAGAGAATGAAATACCAACAAGTATCCAAAGTAAAACCATTCGGGCCAATGAATGTAGTCAAGTAACTTAAAATGGTGCCAATTAATGTACCCTTGTGGGATATTTTGCACATCCCTAAACAAAAGGAATTACTTCAAAAAGTGTTGAAATTTAATATCGCCATGATTGCTACCAGGAAGGGAAAGGAACAACTCAAAACAACTCCAGTTCAAACCAAGTTAGTATTAATGAACCAAATTGAAGGAGTAAGTAGACATAGACCCCAACCCTTATTCATGACTCTTATAATTGGTAAGAAATTATTACACAATTCCATGATAGACTCTGGCACAAGCACTATGGTGATGCCCAAAGAAATTGTGGATTCCTTGGAAATTAAATATGATCCCTTAAGAAGAGGATTCATACAACTGGATGGGAAATCAGTTCAAACCATCAGTGTTATCAAAAGTCTCCCATTACAACTCTATTCCTTCCCAAACATAACCATTCAGTAGGATATAGTGGTGATTGATGTTCTACCAATCTTTAGACTGTGTCTATCTCGTGACTTCACAACTAAAATTGGAGGCTACATGTCCCTAGATTGGTCTCATCTGAATCTATGGACCAAGTATGGATCAAAGATGAAGGTGCTACCATAGCCCCTCATGAAGGAACATATAATAGACTAGGTGGCCTCAGATTTTGAGGCATCACACGCCATGATCACCCAAGAGGAAGAATCATATATATATGAAGGTGACCTTCAAAGTGGAAACTATTTGGTCGACCTGTCACCTAGAGACCCCTTTGGGAATTTTGATTCCACTGGGTTGGGTACTTACGTAATATTTGATGAAATCCCCATTATTCCAAAGGTTATGAGGGAGGATAGTAAACATGAGGGGAGTCTTGCAAAAGCTTCCCAAATATGGACTTTGCATTTCAATGGAGCTATGAGCAGAAATGGATTGTGAGCTGAAATATTCCTATCTTCACCCACTGGAAGAAAGATACTCCAATAATTTCACTTACATTTCACTTACACCAGCAATAAAGCAGAATATGAGGCTTTATCTCATGGTTTGACGTTGGCACATAAAGAGGGCATAAAGCAAATGAGAGTCTTTGGAGACTCTGAATTGGTGGTAACACAGGTTAAGAGCATGGCCTCTATAAAGAATCCAAGGATGAGGTCCTATCGGCACCAAGTTTGGGATCTCATTGAATATTTTGAGACCTGTAACATCAAGGTTATCCCTTAGGGTTAAAATATGGAAGCTAATAGGATGGCCTTGATCGGGTCATAGTTTGACCCAACCTGGGATCTGATAACAAACAAGGATGTGGTGAAATTGATCATCCACCCGTCTATACCTGATAATGTGGATCATTGGTATGTCTTTGAAAGTGATCAATAGGTATTGCTCTTCCTATAAAAATTTGAAGAGTTTTGAGACCAACTCCATCCTAGAATTGAAGAAGCATATGGAGACCATGTTATTTAGCTCAAAATGAAAAACATTTCAAAGGGACTGATAACACTAGAAAACCTTTTGATTCCAACGATGCTAATATGGATAGGAGGAAGTTTGTGGCAGTAAAAGAAGACTATGTTTGGTTGGAAGTGGAAAATGGAAGGAATCTAAAGGTTGCAAAATTAGTCACCCAAAAGGAAAGAGAAATACTTGTGGCTCTATGCCATAAGTATGATAAGGTGATAGCCTAGACTTATCATGACCTACATGGTTATAATATATATGTCATCCAACATACTATTGATCTCAAGGAGGGGACTAAGCCTTTACGTTAGGAGCAATGGCCTGTGAATCCAAAGATAGAATCCCTCATGGCTAAAGAACTATGGAAGCTCGTCGAATAAAAAATAATATTCCTTATCAAGTATTCCACATGGGTTTCCAATTTGGTGCCGATAAGGAAGAAAATAATTAAATCAAACTCTGTGTGGATTTTAGAGATTTGAATAAAGTGTCCCTTAGGGATCACTACCCCTTACCCTCCATGGAGAAAATGTGGAAAACAGTGGCTGGTTCGGAAAATTTCTCCTTACTTGATGATTTTTTAGGTTAGAATCAAATATGATTGGCAAAGCAAGACTAACATAAGTCCACTTTTACAACAAAGTGGGGAACCTTTGCATATGAAAAAATGTCATTCAGACTCACTAATGTTGGGTTAACCTTTCAAAGAGCCATGGATGTTGCATTCAGAGAACTTATCAATAAGGTAATCCTCATATACCTAGATGACCTCACATTGTTCACCAAAGCAGCGAAGGATCATTTTGATGCCCTAGAGGCCATGTTTGAAATATGTCAGGAATTCATAATCTATTTGAATCCGAAGAAGTGTGTTTATGGAGTACCACAAGGAAAACTCCTGGGACACATTGTCTCAAAATACAAGATCTCAATTGACCCAGAAATATTTGAGGCCATTCTAGAGATATCTCTACCTGTCAACAAGAAGATAGTGTAGTCTTTCCTAGGAAAGATCAACTTTTTCAGCATGTTCATTTTAGACTTTACTGGGGTGATTTTCCTAATCACTCAGATGCTCAAGAAATATCTAAACTTCAAATGGACCACTGAAGGTTGAAAATCCTTTAAAGAAGTCAAAAAAGTAGTTGTATCTATCCTAGTGTTATGCAACCCAAACTTTTCAAAAGATTTCATCATGTACATATATGTGAGAAAGCATAGTGTAGCATTCATACTGACACAAAAAGGAGAGTCACGAGAGGAGGAGAATCTAGTTGATTTATTTTCAAAGACTCTCCATGACTATGAAACAAGGTATAACTTTGTGGAAAAATAGGCTTATGCAATTATCAAAGGCCTGAATAAATTTAGACACCTGGTGATCAATAACATAATCATGGTTATGGTGGCACACTCTAGTGTCAAGGAATATATCATGGAAGGTGAAATAACTGATAAAAGGGCTAACTAGATCACCAAGATCTTAGAGTATGACATTGAGATAAAACCCACAAAGCTGGTATGAGGAAGAGGTCTGTGTCAATATCTTGCATAGGATCCCATGACCCCGACAAATGAGGAATCTGAGATGGTGCTCCATTTCCAAGAAAATGATTCTGAAAGTTGGGTATCAGATCAGATGTATTTCATGTAGACAGGTGAGTACCCAAGCCACCTTCCTCTTAAGAAGAGAAGATATTACCGACAACAGGGATCTGAATTTTTCATAATTGATAACTTCCTTTTCAAAAGGACCTTTGATGGGATCCTACTCAGATGCATAGAAAAGGGGGAGGTTGAAAGATTCCTACATGAGTTACATCATGGGAGTTCAGGAGGACATTTCTTGGCCAAAACCATAGCCATAAAGATCCTGTAGGTAGGATACTTTTGGCCCAACTTGTTTGTGGACTTTTATGCAGTGGTAAGGAAGTGCAAAATTTGTCAATTATACACGGGCTTCCAGAGGAATGTTGCATTACCTCTTAACCCTATTTTAATTGAGGAACCATTCACACAATGGGGTCTAGACTTCATTGGGATGGTTAACCCAATTTTGAGTGTGGGACACAAGTGGATTATCACTGCAACTGATTACTTCACCCGATGGACGAAGGTAATTCCACTGAAAGAAGCCACAGAGAACATGATCCTAGAGCTCCTTCAAGATATCACCACCCATTTTGGACCTCCCCGCACAATCATATCAGATAATGCCAAGGATTTTCTAGGGGCCAAAGTATCTAACTTTGCAGTAAAGCATGGAATCTACCTGAAAACATCTTCCAACTACTACCCGCAGGGTAATGGTTTGGCAGAATCCACCAACAAGAATCTGATTAGACTCATCAAGAGGATGGGGGATGAACATAAGAGATCATGGCATGAACATGTCAAGACATCCCTATGGGTTGATTGAATTACAACCAAGCAGATCTTGAAGACCTCACCATATGAATTGGTCTATGGAAAAAGCGTTGTAATGCCCATCATGGTGGAGATCCCAACGTTACAATTATTGAAACAAGCTGAGATAGAGGAACATGGAGTGATGCAAGTAATACTCGTAGAGCTAATACAGCTTCAACAAAAATTGGAGGTAACCCACAAATCCATAATCAACCACCAGCAGATAGTCAAATCCTAGTTCAATCGAAAGATGTCATAACCTGACTTCTAAGTCGGTAATTTGGATTTGAAATTGGATACAAGGGTTGTCAAGCCTAGTAATCATGGGAAATTTAACCCCATGTGAACGGGACCCTTCAAAATCAGTCTATGCAAGTAGCATAATGCTTTTGATCATGAGACAATGGAAGGAAATTCCTTAGCAATTCTGGTAAATGGGATCCACCTAAATCATTTCCATTAAGTCTCTTTTTATTTGTAAAATTTTGTACCATGTGTATAGCCCCTTTCTTGTTTTTCATTTTTTGATGTCTTGTTTGGCGGTGTCTTCCCTTCTAATAAGTGTCTTCATACACGTGTCTCTTGTGGATACCCTCTCATCCCTTTTTAAATTTTTGGAGGAAGTGCATCTTCCTAAGTTTCTTCGAAGTAAATGATCCAACATCTTTTTGAAATAACTAATAAAAATGATGGGATTATTAATAGGAAATCTCTTGGGAAACGAGATAATTTGGTGCTAAGGGTCGTGTAACCAAAATTGTTGTTATATGATGTGACCCAATGCATATGTCATCCTTTACTCCATATGAGTCAAGGAAGTTATTAAATGTAAGCTTTGAGCATTCAAAAGTTTCATATAAAATGCTAAGAATTTCTCACCTAAGTCCTCGAGTCTTTAGTTTGAGAAAAACGATAGCCTTCTTAAGTAGCGATGGATTCCAGCTTTGTGGTTCTACCAAATTCTTATTTTGGGTGACCCTTTCCACCTCACTCCAGGCCCACCAGGATAATTTTCCCTGACAGGGGAATACAATACATCGATGCTGCTATAGTAGCAGATTTTGTAGATGGGCTCTTTGATCCCAAACTCAATAAGAAGATGAAGGCCCTAAGGGAGGAAGCTCATGCCAGATTCCTCACTTTGGGGAATAATGATTCTTTTAGCACTAGAATCTATACCACCACCCTCACACAGTAAATGGTGCCTCTTGTGTACCCTTATCTCAAGCTCGTGTAGATGTGCGTGTAGTGTTTTGACCCCCAGACCAACATTATTAAAGGCAAGAGCATACAAGTGGTGATTTCACCATGAACCATTAGAGAAATGTTGGCCCTACCTCATGACCCTTTGGCCAATTTTTACACCATTTCTAAACTCAAGAGCACATGGGCTTCATGCCAACACAGGACCTTATTCCTCAATAAGGAGTTGCGAGAAGATGATTCGAAAAGCTTCGAGACACTGGGATTCCACATTCCCCAGAAGATGATCATGGTAGATTCTCAGGATGCATCTGCTCTATGTTGGCATTTCATTTTTGGCAAGACTCAGATAGAGATGTCCATGAATGGTAGGCGGCCCTTTTTTGGATGAGGTCTATGAAGAAGGACTAGGTGTATCAGTTTGATTTCATTGAGGTCATTGTGAATGTTATTTATGAACAGCTGGCCCATTTTTCTAAAAATACCACCTTTAGGTACTCCTCTTTTTTGTTCCACCTTATTTTGTACCAGAACTACCAATTATTTTTCCATTACATGGACCTGGCCATATGGGACATGGAGGTGGACACTCAAACCATCATCCCAGTACCTACATGGAATCATGTGATGTCTCACTCCTCATACACGTATGAGTTTGATAATTAATTTTTTACACCCCTTCTACCATAATTTGACCTAGAAGGGATTAAAATTAGAATGAATGATACATTCTGAGCCTTCCTGGCAGACCCTCTGCATCCCTGGGATTTTTTATTTGGGGCAGCACATTTAATGATCCGGTTACGTGGATTTAGAGAAGAATATTTCATACTCAAAAGGATCCTTACAACATAGGTAGTGGCCTTAGAGATAACCAGGAAGCTGGAAATTCTTCATGTAGAATTTGGCTCCACCCGGAAGAAAAAAAACATTATTTGACCTCCCCTTGAGCAAGGGAGGGATTACCATCATCAAACGCAAGGCAGAGCATCTTCTCACACAGAAGCTACCTTCTTACAGCTTCACCTACATCCAAGACACATGGAGGTATGACCCAAAGGGGCACATGGTTGGCATCTTGTCTCAAAATAGTTTCTTAGACTATTTCTAGCATGAGTGTAGGAAATTATTTAAGGATAGGAGGTCTCCCCAGGAGGACACTCCTAATAAATATATCAAGTTGAAGGACATCCCAATCCCAACATGGGAGTCTTTTCATCATGACTGGCACAGGTATGACCCCTATTTAACTATGCCTAAGGGTTTAAGGGTAGCCCTATGGGCCAAGGACTGGGACATGAAGAAAATTGAGGCCTTTTAGAAATATAGGCAAGAAATTAAGCAAACAACCCTGGGTTTCGAGGTTGTGTCTAGTGATGAATAGTGGGAATAATTATGGGATGTCGAGCATGATTCAGATGTGGAAAGTGAGGAGGTAATAATGCTCATAGAATATCATCTCACGTAGCATACAGTGGGATCCCTTGGCCCTTCTCAGCAACAAATGAAGCTAGAACTCCCACCCTCAGTCTCTCAATAGGATCCTTCGAGTGGCACGCCCACTGCTCAGACAATTCTAGACCCTTAGGGTGAAGATTCAGTAGCACAACCCATGCTAGAAGTAGTTCAGGGTCTCCCCTCGAAAAAACCATCAGTTACCCCTTTTGTTGCCACCATAGAGGGCACAAGTCCTAGGAACCCTCCCCTAAAGAAACAAAAATTAGTGGTTGTCTCTTCTTCCTCTACCCCTTCACCTCCTCCCATTCATCCATCTCCTTCACCTCCCACTTCCACATTTGGGAGTGCTTCCATGTTGGTCACCCCAACCTAGTTTCTTCCTCCTCTTGGCTTCTTTCATGCCTCCACTCCCCATCAACATTCCCACTTTCTCTCCTTGAGTTATGATGGGCCCCTCTTTAATTATCATAACTTCTCATCCCTCACAGATGATTTTTCATCCCCTACAACCTACCACAAGGGTTCCCATTTATGGGTGGGGTAGTCCCTTCCCCTTCTGAGTTTTTGAATCAGGTAGAGATAGCCAGGGCAGCCCAAGATAAGAGAAGGGAGAAGTAGAAGAAGAAGGAAATGACAATAGGAGTGATGAAGTAGATGTGGTCATTATTTTACCATCAATAGAGCTCCTTGACCATCATTCATATGGTCACCAACATCTAGAAACCCACATAACAGATGCAGTTGGATGACTACTCCATCAATGTTGTTGCGATGGACCTGACTCAGTTTCAGCCTAAAGATAAGGTCAATTTGATGAGAGAAAAATCCTCTGTGGATACCAAAAATTACCTTATGATCAATAACAAAGTGAATAATAGAGCCTAGCCTCATTCAGACACAAAACACTATGATCCACCTGAAAGCCGGAATCAAGGGCAAGGGAAAAGAGGTGGAACAAATCTACAAGGAGTTAAAAGTGGTGGTATCACAAGAAACTCTCACAGCTTCCCAAGAAGATTCTAAAAGGTTAGAGGCTGAACTAGAAGCATCTAAGGCTGTGGTGAGTTTACTCGATTAGGAGAAGAAGCTCCTTTAGCAAGAGGTAGACTCTAAGAAATCAGAGTTCACTTCACTCCAAGTGAAGTTACACACCTTATAAGTGGAAAAGGGGAGCTTACAATCAAAATATAAGTCATCAGAGGATGCGGTCAAGGATTTGACCCGTAAGCTCTCTCAGCAGCCCCAGAAAAGGGGAATTGTCCCGTTGGTACATGGACTATATACCTCCTACTGCAAAAGGATTTCCGTCATAAAAAAATACTTAGGACCTACACTCAGATTCATATCTGATGCACATATCCTATGCACCAATGTGGATTTGTAGGCCTCAACTATTCAGTAACGCCATATCTTCCAAGGTCCCTGAATCATAAGTGATGGTTCAGAAGCTTTATGATTCTTTAGACTCACCCTTGTAAGGGGAAGGTATTACAGATAGGAGGGTGTTTGCGGAAAAGATCAACAAGATTCTCAACTATAATAAGGTAGCAATCAAGTTCCATAAACTCCTGACTCAACTCCATCTCGAGATCAAAGAAAGGAAGAAGTGCATCGAAGAGTTAGTCCAATTGGGGTTTCTCTCTCCCTTCCCTAATGACTCCAATGTCCTCTCAGAGGACCAAATCCAATAACTACTGATAGCTAAGGAACAGGATAAGACTGTCTTTCAGTCTTTGAAGGATGATTCCAGTGTTGTTGAGGTGGAGGCCATTCTAAACCCCATTATAAAACTAGAATTCCATTTACATGTCATGGTACAAGATCTCCAAACATTTTCTCACAAGGAGATCATCCAGTTGGATAGAGCCTTTCAAGATCTATAACAAAGGACTCACCCGACAGAGGCCAAATGGGTTGGGTATCAAGCTGTATTGAGGTAGCTCTGACTAGCGTCTCCTTAACCCATAATTTTGAAATTTTTATATAGGGGAGGGTTGTCGAATCCTTCCATGACTGGGATGGATTCCCTTGGTGATTCACCATAAATGTAGAAGGATTTCTACATTTTTGTGGGGCTCTTCCATTGTCTATTATATTTTGTCACCCCATCCCCTGTTCCTTTCTGTTTTCTTTTGTTTTAGGTGGAGCCTAAATTTTTCCTAAGTATGGAGCTGAGCATGGAGGGTATCCACGTGTCCCTTTGGTGCATCTTGAAGAAGTCAAAAGATTTGAGAGCCCCTCGAGTAGTGTGCATCGAACATGTGGTCGAAGCATGCCAAAGCAGCCTGGGTGGCTTGAAGTGTCAAAGTAAATAAGAAATATGTGCTCAGCCCCCACATGTCATCCAGGCACAAGTTTAAAAGTAAAAAGAAGAGAAAGGCCCTAAATCAATGTGGAGTCTCCACGTGACATTGAAATAAGTGACCACTAACCAAAGGACCAATCAAAGGAGTGAAGGGATTGAGGTTCGGTGGATTAAAGGCTATCTCAGTCCCCAAGGCATGCAGTTGAGATTTGGCTCCAAAGATCAAAGATTTTTTAGGTGGGAACTAAATGTGGAGGGTGGAGATCTGATTGCAGTCATTGGAACAAGAACCAAAGGATCTATATAGGAATTTTCTGGTGACAAGAGATAGGAGGAGGTAAAAAACATCAAAAAGAAGTTCCATAGCTTCGAGGGAGGAATTTAGGTTCAGTACATGGTGTTTACTAGCCTTAACAAGGCTCTATTGTAAAGGAAAGTTGTAATCTATGCCATTTTGTCCTTATGTATTGTTTTCCTTATAAATAAGAAGCTCTTGTTATGTTCACTTAAGTTCACAATGTTATGTGTCCTATGTTCCTTTCTCTATTCTAGATGATCATTTAAGTATCTATCGTGCATACTCCCTTGGATCTTTTACATAAATTTTTTAATGTACTTATGCTTTAGTTTCATTCGGCCTTGGATAGTTTGAAATATCTTTGGAATAGTGGATCATGTTGAATGCTCTTCAACTAATCTAATATTTGTTTCATTAATATCTCTATGTTTTTTAGTAAAGTCTCAACACATCACCTTATATAGATTCACATATTATTTTATCTCCAGTCTATCTCAACACAAAGCAGAGAAGAGCTAGCTTCTATAAAATATGGAGGTTATCTTAGGGGACAAGTCCCACATCTCACCTCCCCCAAGTTGACATTTGGATCCATAAAAGGATAACATCATTTTTTAAACAACATCATTAAGGGAGAGGGTGGTGATAGATTCGTCGAGAAAATAAAAGTTTGAGGATTGATTTCAAGGAAATGGAGCATATGCAAGCTGATCTGCAATGGTTTTTCCTTTGATAGACTTTTGATGAATGAATTCCAGGTCTAGGTCAATAAGGAGCGTGATCAAAAATGTGGTACATTGGTGTTTGGTAAGGTTTATCATACATGTAATGCAGAGGGTCGATGTTGGTGATGATGAAGGTTTTTTGGTTAAGTAGGTAGTGATGAAGTATAGTGGCCACGAAGATCAAGGCTACGAAAAGCTTTTTAGTGTAAGTATATCTAGTCTCGTAGTCTAAAAGAGTATGTCTTATGTAATAAATTGTTTACTCCCTGTGTTTCTTGTCACGATGAATGATCATGGCACCCAAGGAATGGTCAGTGGTAGAAATGTAGAGATAAAAGGGTTTGCCATCTTTAGGTGGGATAAGCACTGCTGGCTAAAGAAGGTATTTCTTCAATGCTTCAAAGGCTTTGTGGCACTCGTTGTTCTAATTGAAGGAGACATCCTTTTTAAGGAGATGATGAAAAGGGTGACATCGGTCGGAAAGTTGGGAAATAAATTGTCAAATGGAATATAATTTTCCTTGAAAAATATGAATCTGTCAAAGGTTAATAGGTGGAGGAATTTCGAGAATAGCCTTTATTTTGGTGGGATCGACTTCAATGCCTCATAAAGAAATGGTGAAACTAAGGAGTTTTCTGGAGAGAATGACAAAAATGTACTTCTTTGGTTGAAGGAAAATGCAGTATTGGATGAGACGATCAAAGATGACTTTAAGAACTACGAGGTGTTTGGCATGACTTTTAGACTTACAAAGAAGGTCATCGACATAATCTTCTAATATGTCATGCATGATATCATGGAATATATAGGTCATAGTGCGTTGATAGGTGGTGCTATACTTTTTCAAACCAAAGGCCATGATAATAGAAGATCCCACAAGGGATGATTAAGGTGGTTTTGAGTTCATCTTCTAGAGTGAGTAATATTTGATTATAACCCCGAGAATCCATCTAAAAGAGATATCATCTCATGGTCAGTTGTAAGATCAACAAGTTGGTCAATTCTAGGAAGAGGAAATTCATCCTTAGGTTAGGAAAGGTTAATGTTATAGAATTTTATGCAGATGTAGAGTCCCCTTGTCACTTTGGTGACATGAACAATGTTAGAAATCCATTGTGGATATTCAATGGGTAGAATGAAGGAAACAAAACGAAGGCGTTGGAGTTATTCTTTCATAAGAAGGGAAATGTATGGATGCATTTTTCATAGCTTATGTTTCATAGGTTTGGTGTCGGGGATAGTCACAATATTATGGACCTTGATATTAAGGTCAATACCGGGCATATCAGCATAAGACCAAGTAAAAGTGTTGCTATAATCTCGAAGGAAAGAGGTGAAGGCTTCATGTTCTACAAAATCTAAATGATGGAATATCTTTAGAATTTGAGAGTCGTCTTGAGTGTGAATGTTGATCTCTATGGTTGATTCATTCAGCATGGTTTGTGTCTCAGAAGGTAATGACCGGTGAATGTAAGAATCATCTGCACCTAAATACATGAGAATAGAATCATCATCTTGACATTGAATGACATTGATAGAAGCTATGTCATCATCTAGAATGTTAGGATAAAGAAGAGGAAGGGAAGATGACACCTCACCATCACAATGATAGGTCAGAAGTCCCAAAGAAATTTTGTGCACAAAAAAAAAGTTAGGAGGGATGGATTCTAGATCCATGGACTTTGTGGGTGAAGGCGGTGTGGTAGGTGAGTTACGTAGGGGATCCAAACACATACACAATAAACTCAATAATATTTTCATACGGGATGGAGTTCCTAATTTATATGCAATATGAATCATACAAAATAGGGGAGCTAAAACACTCTATCTAGAATACATGAACAACTTAAAAACTCTAAAAAATACATGATACATGAGATTATATCTCAACAAACATCTCAAAATCTAATATATAAACTATATTATTATCAAATGAGTTAGCAACTCATATTAATAATAATATTATAAATATTAATTAAATAAATCCATGTGAGTAATAACATAATATTCCTAACATTCCCCCCTTAGTTCGAACATGGTAGTAAAACAATCACACTTCTTGTACAACTTGTTGCCCTTGCATGCTCATGATCTTGGCACACTGATGGTTTTGCAAAGACTGACAAAAAAACTAAGTATGAACCCCTACTCATCTGGTATGAACCCTTGCTCATCAAATATGGACCTGTGTCCATGGTATGAGCCCTTGTCTAAGATATAAGAACCCATGTTCATTCTCTTCAAGTATCATGATGTTTTTTTTACCTCGTGCTTTCATTCTTCCACTATGTTGTCACATTAGGAAAGTATATAGTAATAGACTTTAGTAAAATGGAAATAGAACGTTGGTGTGATATTCTACCCATAATGTGAAATTTCCATTTATTAATTAATCCTCAAAATTGAAATGAAGCATATTGCACACAACTGAAACAAAATCCACACTAGAAATCAAATACTGAACTGAAAAACATGCCACAACCTCATTGTGTGGCCTCGTCACTTGTGGATAGCGAGAGGAAATTTCTTGTCAAGCATCTTCATATGCCTTAATCCTACAATTGACTTGATTATTACTTAGTGGATTAGAATATGGATCTCAAATTTGCACCTCCTTTTATCAACAAGCCTTCCCCACCAATGTTTGCTTTGGTTTTGAAATTCCAATGTGGGGTTCTGGGGGTGGCAGCCCCCAAAGGGGTCAGGGGTATTGATATCTCTAGTGTCTCCAGTGCATGCAATAGTAAACAAAATTTTTGTTATAACTGTGGCAGGACGAGTAGAGTATTGAGATTTCCAAGTATGAGTACAACAACAAATGCAAGCAATGTAGAGTCAAATTTGCATAGAGAAGATGGTTGTCCCATGACACCCTTGTATTGTATAAGACCTCAAGCGCATGAAAATAATGTAAAATTACACACTATAGACAAGATCTATTCTAATATGAATAACAATAGGTTGGCTAGGAACTGTTGGAGTAGACCCGTTACATAAAAATAAAAAATATGGATTCACATTGTTGAGCAGATGATGATCTCCATTTCACCAGACTATATGCCTCCACACTTACATAAAAAAAAGTATTAAATGGTTGTGAACGTAGGTAAATGTTCATGTACAAATCACATGTGAAGAAAACATTCTCTAACCAAACAAGGGGATAAATAAATTCCACTTTCCTTTTTATGCAGACTCCACAAACTACTTCAGACGTCTCATGAATGTAATAAATATGCACATGTAATATTTCCACTTGAATTTCTCTTATGCGTCTTCTACAAACTTACATACAAAGACTACTATAAACTATTAAACTTCTATTCTATTTATAAAACACCGCGGGATGGATTGCCTAATTTATTGAAATATAAATCCTACAAAACATGGGAGCTAAAATGCTCTACCCAGAATACATGAACAACTTAACAACTCTAACAAATACATGATACATGATATTATATCTCAACAAACATCCCAAAATCTAATATGTAAACTATATTATTATTAAATGAGTTAGCGACTCATATTAATAATAATATTATATGTAACACCCAAAACTTAATGATTTCTAATGTCGTTTTAATGTGGTTAGATGATGGGGTTGTTGGTTAATTAGGTTATGATGATACTCATTATGAGCAAGGTAATTATGATTATGTAATAAATTGATATCAAATATGTAAGTGGATATACTTTTGTTAATGATCTAATTAATTAAAAATGTATAAGTCGTACAAATGTTAAAATACAGTATTGACACAAGTGAACTAGTGCGTAATGTGAAAACCCTAAGCAAGAGAGGGAGATAAGAAGACTTAACTGATTTTTGAGTAAAAAGGAAGTAATTTAGGCAAGAGAAACTATTGAACAGAATGTAGACAGGGTCGTTACTTTTCACTGTACAATATGGAACTCAAGAATAGAGAAAACATGGGCGCCCAAAAGAGGGCACTAGCGCCTGGGTGCTGGTGACCACATCTAGGCATTGGTGATTGTGCAAGAGCTCATGATTTACTTTTTTTTTGTCATAATGGTTTTTCTACTACTTCCTGTTGATCACATGATATTCACTCTTTGATTTCCAAAGGTACATGTAACTTGCAAAAGAGAAGTTCACATGCGCATACCCACAAACCACATCAAACCTAAAAATGAAAATGCATAATGGGGATTCAGACTAACCTCGATGATCATTTAAAGAGTGAACTTAATGCTGAGCATTGCACTACATCTAAGACCCCATGTATTTCTTTTGAGTGTGTGTAGAAATGGTGCCCTAGGATGCCCTTGTGCAAGTTGCACAAATGACAACGGACTCTAGCTAGAATGTAACAATCTAATAGTATGTGTGGATGGAATAGAATATGCTTCCCCTTCTTATATTGTGTATGCAAAAGTGTGCAACCCTTGTCCCTTGAATGGATGCTAGATGGATGCCTTTGGAGTGCTTAAGTGCCTTTAGAATGCAATATTAGGTGATGATAGTAATGCTTAGTACTTGGTCCCTTATTTTGAAAATATAACTATGTATTTAAATTATTCCCTTGTTTTAATTTCATAATTGACAACTGAAAGGTAGACCCATAAGTGAAAAAAATGCCTAAAAGATAAAAGAGACCCAAAAAGAGTGACTAAGATTAAAAAAGGGTCAGGGGCACCCAAGAGGAATAAGAACATTTAGGTGCTTCTGTCCTAGATGGGCATTGATGTCTGGAGCCATAAAAGGTAAATAAGTTAAATTCTGACTGGGTTGTAGGGTGTTTAATATCAAATATAAAGCAAGAGATAAAGAAAAGAGGCCAAATATAGTTGTCAACCACTATTTTTCTTACTTAGGAATCATGTAAATGCTAGCATGCTTTTATAAACTATAATGTACCCAAGTGCGTGATTTTGTGTCTACATTTCCCCCCACTTTATGTTGTTGAGTGAATACTCGATAACATAAAGTAGATGAGAGATGCATACCTTATGATCATGTAGAGAGTATGGCGAATAACATATTGAGTGGATAAGTGAAGTGTGGAGTGATTGCAAATTGAAGTGTGGAGAGTAGGAAAGGGAAGTGGACCCTAGGGGTGGAACATATGTGTTATATCATGATGTTGTAACTTGTGTGTGCTATTTTTTGTAAGGATGGACCTACAAAAGAAGAGAAAAGGAGTGGTCAAAGTTATGTATATGATAAATCAGAGAAAATATGTGTATAAGTATGTAAAGATTTTAAAAGTGTGTAAAAAGGAAAGTGTGCACCTTATATGTAAAAGAGTAAAGGATAATTTTTTATTATGTTGTTTGAAGTTGATGATCTAAATGCTAAAGGTGAGGTTTTTGGGTGATCGCAAGCCAAGAGAAGATTTTTTGGGTGATTTCACACCAAGTGTAAGTTTTTTGGGTGATCTCACACCAAGTGCAAGTTTTTTGGGTGATCTCACACCCACCAAGTGCAAATTTTTTGGGTGATCTCACACCAAGAGCAAGTGTTGGGGAGAGAGGTCTAGTGTTACTCTCCTTCCATGACTCTGCCTAATAAGCACCACTACAGATGGTGCATTCTGATGGGTTCTTGTTATTCATTTTGTTTTGATTGTTCCAAATTGTTTCGATTGTAGTGATTGTAGAGGATACACTATATTTTGTGATTGAAGGCTAGTGCATGTAATTGTAAAACTACTCTGTAAATTGTTGTAGACTATGTTGTACTAAGGAGTTGACTATGTCTGCTCCCATGAAATTAATGCACAGGGGAGGATAGGGGTGCCTAGGTGCTAGTGTCTGAGTCTAGGCATTGATGTCTGTACTGTGTGTGAATTCCAAGTCAACATTTGGACTATTACATGACTGTATACTTGTGTTTTTTCTATACTGTGCTGATCAGAACTATAGCTATGAGCTGTTGTAGGGGTGATTTGTCCACCCAATGTATTCCCCCCTCATTTGGGTTACATGCGATGATGGTAGGATAATGTGGCCTAAGGGAGAGGACCTAATGTTGATTTGGAGTGTATACCTATAGGAGGTAGGGGATGTGCATGGTAAAAACCAATGAACATGCAAAAAAAGTGGGCTAGAAATGCATGTTAGTGCAAGAAAAGCATGTAATAGAAAGCAATGTATCAATCAAGCATGTAAACAAGATAGACCATGAAAATTGGGTTTCATACATGGGATATCATTCATAATGTCACAAGAAAATCAGGGTTGAAGTGGCCAACAACATACAATGATCACACAAGACATAGGGCATAACCCACAAACAATATCATACAATGGCAAACAAGATCAAACAAAGTGTGACAGATAACCATGATGACATATAGTCCTGCAAAGCAAATGCTACACACGAAGCATCCGTTAGCATGTTAAAAAGAAAAAAAAATGCAAGGCGTGTATAAATCAGTGAAAATTAAAGTAATTATAATGAGATGTAATGATAGAACATGTGTAGTATGTGGTAGTAGAGCAAGTAGATGCCCACAGGAGCCTTAGTGGGACCGGTAAAAGGGACATTTCCAAGCATTATTTTAGCGTGTAAGAACTTGTAAGATATATGCATTCACTGCAAAAGACCAAGTGAACGTGCATGTGTATATATAGAAATATAATGACATACTAATAATTCATCTAGTATGGGAAACAAAGTGTAACATGTAAATAGAAAAGGCTAGCAAGAATAGATCCGACCAAGATATGTAAATGCAATGTATGAGTGTGATGGTATGGAATGCAAAAAGTGGTGATGGTAGGAGCAACATGCCCCCCAGCAAATGTGTATGAGATGAGGTTCATTTATAGGAACCCTCAACAATCAAGAATGAACCATAGAACAAGAGTGTGTCATCAGGTAATGAGTGTGCTGTGAAAATAGATGCTAGAAATATGTACCATGAAGCACAGTCCACGGAACGTGAAGTATGAATGATGTGAGGTTCATTTCAAAATTAGACCCTCAACAGTTGATTATGAACTTTGGAACTAGAGTGCGTCATAGGGTAATGATGATACACTATGTGTATCAAATGGTATGAAAGTGTGTAAAAGGATTAGTAATGAGGCACAGAGCGCAAAGTTTGGTAGTAAACATTAGAGATAATTGATAGTGCTAGAAGCGGGGAGAATTGTAATGCCCCAAGTGTGCCAATGATGGAGATATATGTGATAACATGAGAGATACCATGTCATCGTGGGATAGTGTTAGTTGTGTCATGAGAATAGAGGGATTCATCACAATGGTAGGAAGGAGCAAGAGTAGAACCAGGGTTAGATTTTGGGTTGAACAGAGGCAGTATAAAGAGGTTATGTAGAGTTTGTTGGTCTTGTTTGGTTAGGGGTTGCTGATTTGGAATTGGTAATGTCAAGGAGGACTTGATAGGAGGAGAGGATGGAGGACAAATTTTGAGAGGTGATTGCTTAGTTAGAATTGGTAATGTCGTAGAAGCTTGACTAGGAGGGGATGCAGGACGGATTTTGAGAGATGATTGCTTAATTGGAATGGGTTGGATAAGCATCTCTTGACTAACCAGAGAAGGAATGTTAGTGATTAGGGATTAATGCTCATGAGACATGGAAGGACCATATATAGGAGCCCATTGGGATTTAGCAATTGAAGATGAGCATGAAGTAGAATTTTTTACAGCAAATGAAATAAAACCCTAATGCTCAAGGTGCTTAATTCTTTGTTTTAAAGCATATCAATCATTGTCATGATGTCTATTAAGTCTGTGATAATTGTAAAATGGGAAAATGATGTATTTGACAAGCTAATAATGAGGGTAGTAATGAGTACTTGGCAAGTTGATCAACTGGTGGGTGAGAAGCTTAGGAAGAATAATGTGTTGCTTAGCATTTAGATCAAACTTGAGAGATGTTGGTAGTGGTAAGACTTGAGGTTCACTAACATGAGCATATGTAGAGGACATAGGATAATGATGAGATGTAGAAGAAAAACTAGCATGGGCCTAAGAAGCATCCTTGAGATGTTGGATTTCAGCTTTAAGAGATGTAATCGTGGTTTCCATAAATTGAAATTTGTCTTGAAATAAAAAAGGTAAAGCTTGAATTGATTTGTAAATGGATTATTTGGTTGTGGTATCGTGATCAATAGGGTCATTAGAGAGATGATTGAAGATGACACTTACTTGTGTAGGAGGTGTATTGAGAGGGAGGTACATAATGTCTAGGGATTTTTGGAGAACATCTTTGCAAGATGGGTGCATTTGATGCAGGGAAAATTTTAGTGGTGAATTTTCATAAACTCACGAATATCAAGGATTATGGAAATTTGAAATGGTGAATATTATGTTGTTCAGATCTGACTTATTCGCCAAAAAAATTGGCTAAAATGTCCCTTATACTATTCTCTTCACCTAGATTTTACACATATATAAGAGGTTATGAATGTAATTCGCCACCATTTTGAATCACATCGTGTGCATATTCACCGAAGTAAACATAAGAAAATCCTCAATCGCCAAGACTGAAGTCTGAAATCTAAGCCGTCCAACCGTAAGGCATCCAAATCTGAGTCATCTAGCCTTGATCTAACATACTGTACAATCTGAAATGTCCAACTCTATTTCATCCAACCTGAGCCATCCAACCCCTAGCCATCCAACCCCTATCTGTCTAACCCCTAGCCGTCCAACCCCTAGCCGTCCAACCCCTAGCCACCCAACCCCTAAACCATCCAACCTATAGTCATCCAACCCTTTACTATCCATTCTCAGATCCTTGGAACATAAGAGCCACCCGTAAGGCCCTAAGCAGTAAACAGTCATGGATACTAGAAATCAGGGCAAGAAGATTACAAATTCAACAAGTTTAAAAAAAGGTGTCAATACTTTGCTTAGCTATTTTGGAAAACCATAAAAAAATGAAGTCGGTTTCTACTTCGGCTGAAAATATCGATATGTGACAAGTGTTATTTACTAGTTATTTTATCTTACAGAATTAAATAATTATGTTTATGATACTATTCTTGGAACTCTTTGACATTTGTACTCTATAAAAATTTAACTATAGATAATATTAATACTATATAAGTAACAATTTTATAAAATTATTTGTATACTTTTCAGAAATTCCTACACAGAATAATCAATTTATAAATATTGATGATCCAATATATGTTGAGGCAAATATTTTGTCCCTTGATGAAATAGAAGTACAAGAAAATTCATCGAACTCTCAGGATACACCAGCAGAGGAAGCTTATACTGCAAGGTCTATTTCTAGAAAGAGGGGACATGAAATTCAAAATATTTCTGCTAACATCCCAGATGCAGAAGATGAATCCTAAGGAAAAAAAATAAAATGCGTTAGAAGAAAGATGGAAAATTAGACAATTGGAAGGAAATTCCAGCTCGAATGGGCTGCAAAATTTTGTTTTATTGAACCTGTGCACTTTGAAAATTGTAATGATGTTCTAACACAATGTCGATGCAAAATATGTGGTTGGAAATAGGGTAAGGATCACACGATGCAGCTCAAACTAGACACAATTGAAAAACACTGTGGGAAAATATATATTTCCCAAAAGCTCAAGGATGGAAGCATAGTCATAACACATAAATGGAAAGATGCAAAAGATTGTCTACATGTCAAATACGCAGAAGAGTACGAAAATGAACAAAAATATATCAAATATGTAAATGAAAAAGGTGGGACCATAGTAGCAAAATTGAGCAAAGCTATGGAGGTAGAAATGTAAGCAAAGGGTATTCAATTTGCAACTGTATTTCATATAATGAAAAGGGGAAGACTGATGTTAGATTTCAGAGAAAATAAAATGTTGTATCAAGCTATTGGTTTATAGAACATTCCTCAATCTCATTGGTTAGATACCAGTGGCTGGGAGATTGTAAAATGTCTATCTCTGGTAGAGAAGGAGGATTTGAAACTATGTGTTCAAAAGGCAAAGGATATTTCCCTTTCTTTAGATGAGGTTACCGCAATCGATGATACTTCATGGATATGTATTCATGTTTACACATTTACTAATGAAATGAGGACTCCACACCTCTTGGAAATTCATAAAATGACAAGGAATTGTAATTCTGAGAATATTTATAAATTGGTGGTATCAAATCTGAAGGATATCGCCGGAATGGATGACTTTTCCATTGCAACAAAATTAGTTTGTGTTGGAATCAATGGTGCAGCTGTAATGCAGGGAGCCAAAAATGGTCTGTGTGTTAGACTTCAGACAACTATTGCTCTATATATGGTTTTTTTCCACTACATGGCTCACAGAATGAATCTCGCCTAAAAAATTATGAGCACATTTGAAAATGTAGCTAAAGTGGAGGAATTGATACGTGATCTCCATGGCTATTATTCTTGCAGTCCTAAGAGATTTTTAGAATTTCAAAAATTTTCTATTGGACTAACAAAGGGAAAAAACTTCTCAAAGATGTAGATACCAGATGGATATCTATGTACGAACCTGCATGTAGAATATATGATGAATATCCTTCACTGACAAGATTTATGTTTACATACCGCAGGGATGTAGATAAAGCTAAAGATCTATTGTGCCATCTCACTGACATAAAAACTTTACTCACACTTTTTGGTATTTTTCTCATGTTGAGGGAGCTTAATAATTTAACGAAGCATGCTCAAGATCAATCTTTCTACATTACAGACTTTATAAGACTCAGAAGACACATTTTTTGGAGTCTAGAAAGTTTATATACTTCTTATGGGAGTTTTCAGGGTGTTGCTTTTGAAAACTGGAATGCATTGACAGATTCAAAAAATTCCAGGTGCTTCTTAAAGTATAATATAAATGATCATTTATGTATAACAACACATGGAAAAGACATTCCACTTCATACGTACCAAAAAAGAATTGATATGGCTAACTCATAAATAGAAGAAGTAAAAGTGACATGAAATATATATGATGCAGTATTAATCGAAACTAGGAATAAGTTGAGAAATATCTCTGAATCATTAGCTATAGAGATCTGGGAAAGATTCAAAAATGATAAAATACTTGAAGCAATAGGAGTTGTAAATCCACAATTCTAGAATTTGTCTGGCGGAAAAACTTATACATCTATCAGTCCTTTATTTTTCAAAAACATGGGTGATCTTACTGATCATTTTTGTAAGACTGTAAAGATAAATGGAGTTTCTGTAGAAGGAATTTTGGAAAGAAAACTACTTATTTCACAGTCAATGGATTTTGCTAATACAATGATACGTTAAGTTCAGCTTCTTCAAAACCCACAGAATTATAATGCCATGAAAAGAATTTGGAAGGATATTTGTTGTAGTAGTACTCTAAGTGAAGATTTGAGTGAGTATATTAAGTTGTATGAGCTCTGCAAATAATGATTTTGGGTTATGTGGAAGATGAGAGGGTTTTCAGTGCACTATCCTTTTTAAAGTCAAAATTTGAAATGGATTGGATAGGAATCTAGAAAGCTATCTCAGATTGTATGTATCGAGTTACTCACTAGCATTGTGAAATTCACTAGTAGACAAAAGAGGAGTAAGTAATATTCTTCCTAACCTAGGGGATCGAGACACATCCACAAATCATGTTATAGTTGATTTCCAAGACATAAATGAAAGTGTTGCTCTAGGACTGTTCAAATTCACATAGATTTCATTTCTTCTATACATTATTGAGACTACTTATGCACTTCATTCAGTGATTACAACTTTCAATAAATGCAATATTTTATTTATCATTATTTGATCCTTCACCATTGCAAAAATGTTATTATTTGTTTCAATTATGCCATTTGGTTTTTTATGTTTGGTTTTCAAATTCAGACTGAAATAAGGACACATTCATCTTTTATATCTGTTAATTTATTTATTTTACATCTGCAACAATTCAGAAACGTAAAGAAACGAAGTAGTGTAAATTTAAGCAACATTTACGTAAACAATAGAAAAGAAACATAGTTTGTATTAATATATACTAACATTATACAATTCTAACTTCCAAAGTTCTTTTGAAATTGATTTCTCATGTGGCAGATTACTTTATGCAAAAGTACAAATTCATAAAGCATTGTCAGCCAATACAATTCAAAAAAGGGATTTTTATAACATCTCAAAGCTTCCTGACAAGTTTTGTCATATAAGGACACATTATAAGGTCATCCTCTTTTCTACCTATGATTCAAAATCATAGTTGTCCTTATGTCTTCCACACAAAATAAAAACTAAAAAATGGCTGGCCACTATCTTTTTATTCCTACGCCAGTGTCGAAATTGTGACAACACACCTGTCACATGGTGAACTTTACTAACTTATCAAATTTTATGATGTAGGGGAAGGTTTTTCTTTTTCTTGCATAAGAGATGGAGGAATAACTCCTTATGACTAAAGATATCCTACTGCAATGTTGATATTTTCTAGTATATTCAGATCCTCCCTCACTACATCTCCTGCAGACAAAATTGTTGCATTTGTATTTGTCTTTTCCTTCAGTAAGACTTCTGGATCCATATTATGCTACTTTATTATCCTTCTCAATGTATTATTTTGTTTATTAATAACAATGAGTTTTTCCTTCAACTGTATAAAAGAATTCAGGGTTTTGCGGGCATTCTTCAAATGTGCTTAAAAAACAACTACTTCTTTCTTTAAATTTTCATATTTTTCCTGCAAAATAGAAATATTAAATTTTTAGCCTATTAAATAATATGAAAAAAATATTGCAGTGGTTATAATATCAGATAATTTTTTGTTTTTCATGTAAAAGTAAATGCCCACTCACAACAACTTTCTCTTTTTCTACATTTTCTATTAAAACATTAGTCTTGTCTTTAGACCATTTGTTGTAGTAAGCATGTGCTTCAGCATTGAGATTCTCCAACCTATTTAGCATTATGTCTACCATTTCATCATTGTAATCATTACTATATGAAATTGTCCCTGATTGAGCTTTGTTTAGCAAAACATCCTGCCATGTTGGTTGGCTCTCTACAACAGTGAACAATGAATTCCTTTGAGTGTGATTATGGTATCTAGTATTTATTTCTTTTATCAAAAATTTTTCTCTCCTCTCCCAAGACCACACCAAATCCACATCAGACATTACAACCTCTTGAATTGTTTCCCCCATGCTATATGATATCATATTTTCTAATATAAAATGTTTTTTTTCATCATTTGTTTGTGGAGAAGCCCTTGGGGGAGGAGGAGAGTCACTTCCCTATATTCCATGCATATTTTGTTCTTAAAGCGGAGTAGATTGAATTATGTCATGGGTGTCAAAATAGTTACTCTTGTCTACATCCCCACTATCGAAGCCTAAATAATCCTCATCGAGGACACTATTGTTGAAAAGTTGTGTGGATGTTACACTTAAAACACCACCTAGTGACAACCCAGGAAATTTGGTTATAGCAGGATGAATTGTTCCAGCTGACTCTGCAGGAATCCTAATATTCTTTCCTGAAGTCCTCCTTTGTGTTTGTACTTGATGTGTTGGAGGAATTGGTGGCCTCCTTATAAGAAAAAAATGACTTGAAGCCATATTACCTGTATGAAGAAAACAACAAATTGTTAGAATATAAAGGTTGGGCTTTGTAATGCTAAAAAATTGTAAGGAAACAAAACATGCAAATCAAACTACCGTACAATATACCTTGCATAGACAGAGACACAATTGTGATATTTTAATCTCCACACCTAAAATGAGTTTGATCTTCATCATCCATCTCAATAGTTTCTGAATACAATACATGTATAAAATATCAATAGAAATATAATACCTGTTTAAACAACCACTTGAGACCAAAGAAATAACCTAGGGTTAGCTAGAAAATTATAGGATGATAAAAAAAAATTGATTGGAAGTATCTACATTCAGGTTGCCAAAACACTAATAGGTTCCGGATCAAATCCTATTTACCAAAACACAAGTTTCCTTTATTAACTTATATTAAGTTCACAGGGTTCAAATTTTAGGGTTACATGTTTAAGTTAGGTTCAAAGAGTAATTTACCCCCATACCTACTCTCTAACAGGCTCAGAACTTCAACTAGATTTTTCTCACACTTAATGCTTCCAAAATTTCCCTAAACCATTCCCAATGGATAGGAAATTTTCTCACCTTTCTGGTGATATAAAGAAGTCCTTCTAACTCCTTACAGAACTCAAGTTATGAGTGGGTGGAGTTTCTAGGGCAAATATTCCCCTAGGGGACACATGGCAAGAGAGAGGGGGAATGCACCTTGGTTGGTTTGACGGGTTGCAGAGCGGCATAGGGAAATTTTCCCATCACAAAGCTCAAGGGCACAAAACATTCCGTGCCCCCGTGGGTCCCTGGGTGGACACGTGTCGAAGCCTGGTGCCAAGTAGAAAAGGAGAAGGGAAGGTGGAGTGGTGGGTGGATTTAGTGCCTTGCACCCAATGAAGGAGGAAAGGAAGAAAAAAGGTGCGCGGGTCCATGCACCTACGGAAGGACAAAGTCCAAGGGGAAGGCGGAGAAGCGGGCCGTGGAAGAAATTTGGGAATTTTTCCAAGGGCCAAAAACCCAAAACAATAAAGGGGTCTTCCCTACCCACTACCACCCCCTAAAGTGCCATGTGGCACCTTCTCATTTGCTGCGGGCCACGGGGCCAAAATGAAAATTTTTCCCAAAAAATTTAAAAGGGATAAAAAGTCAAAATGAACTACGCCTCCGCCTCAGCCCCTAGAGAACACGTGTCACCCTCTGATTGGCTGCGGGCCGGCGGAGGAAAATGGAAAAATTTTCCCAAGTAAATTTTTTCAAAAGAATAAATTTTAATTTTGAAATAAAGTCCGCCCTTCCACCGTGCCACATGGCAGCATGTGATTGGCTACAGGCCGGTGGGGTGACGGGGTAAAATGGGAAAATTTTCTCAAGGCAAAATTTTCAAAGGGATAAGTTTAACAATTGGTACGCCCTTCTTAGTGTGCCACATGGCAAGCCCCAATTGGTTGTGGGATGGCGGGGGGCTGTGGACCTTTTTGGGAAAAGTTTCCAAAGTCAAAATTTAAATTTTTCTATAGTTAGATTTAATCTTATTATTTTTTTGAAAGCTAAATTGAAGTAAAACTTCAAATGGCCATAACTTGAGCTAGAAAGCTCAGTTTTGGGAAAACAAGGACTTTTTGGAAAGCTCTCGATGCCCTCTTTGCACGAGGATCATAAATTTTGGAAATTGATGAATTTTAAGAGGTCAATTTTAAGAAAGAAATATGCAGATTTTCTAATTAGTGAACTGGCATTTTTTCAACTTCTCAATTTGATTAAATTTGATCTCCTCCTTCACTCAATATGTCAAACAGATGTGGAGGATTAGTATAAGGAGGGTTTAGAGTGTTTTAGGGAAGTCAATTTGTTCAATTTATTTCAACTTGTATTTTTTCGACAATAAACAGGAAAAATGATTATGCAAGTTCCAAATTGGATTTTTATAAGGTTGGAAAGTTCTTTCTCAACTGTTATGGTAAATTTGAGTTTCTTAGGACTTACTAAGCCTGAATTTTAATGTTTCTTGTCTTATTTTTTGGTATAAGTTTGAACTACTCATTTTTATTAAAATGTGAATTGCCAGAATGAAGTTTATAGCAGTGAACTGTTTCTTTTAAATTGGTTTATCAATTTTTTCCTTTGAATGTGTATATATTTCCTAAACTAGTCCAATCCAATTACTTGATTAAAACAACCATTCATTTCTAAGTTAGATTGCAGTTCAGATTTCAATTCAAATATGCATTATAAAAAGGAATATAACATTGTCTTGTCCTCCCACGCATTCTTCTCTTTCAATCAACAATTTCCAATGTTTGATAGTAATTCCAAATCCAATGCATAATACAATTTTGAGAAAAGAATGTAATTCTTCAATGATTATCAAATACAATTTTACAACTTCCCATTTTCAATTGGTTTCCAATATACAGTTTACAAGATATGTAATACAATGCATGTAACTTCATTTACATTTCTCAATTTGAGTTCAAACTTCCATTATCAATACAATAACTTCACATTACAATAATTACATAACTCATCCACTCAAGGCGGGAAAGGTTACATTGAATTTTCTCAAAAGAATGGGACTGTGAAACTGAAAATTTCTTCTTGCTCCAAACAACAGCATGTTGATTTCTTCGTCTTTTCATTTTTGATCACAACAACGAAGGGGGGAAGGCAATGCTATCCTCCCAACCAAGACATACAATGAGAAGGGAGAAGTCATCCTTCTTCATTGGCCCTTGAGCCCCAACCATATTGAAATAGAGAATGAAAATCAACTCATGGAAACAATGGCTTCCACAACAACCATACTGTATTTTTCACATGCATACAACAATAAAAAATACAGTCAAAGCAAAGACAATAGTTCACAACTGCATTTGAAATTATTCACACAACACATAGGCTTAATCAAGCAAGCCAACAAGAGTAAGGAACTATGGGGAACTACTTATGCCTCCCTATTTGGAATTGGGCATCCACCTAAATCATATCGCTAATAAACATATCAAATCCCATAAACCTTATATCTCCCAACCCCTCCTTATGCCCCCTAAGAGTAAGAAATACAAGTAGTTTCTTTTCCAAGGTGGATCCCAATCCAAACTCCCTCCACGATAAAATTGGTGCCATTGGAAATCCCTTATGCCCCCCATATGAAATCCCCATAGCCTTCTCCTACACCTTGTCCTAAGCAATCTACCCAACCAGCCAAGAACACAAAACACATTCACCATTTAAACATGCATGCAAGAGAAAGAAAACATGTAAAACATAGCTCAAGATCCTACCTCTCCATACTGGAGTTTGTTCCAAGCTCACAAGATTTCCAAAATGCCAAATACAGTCCAAAATCAGCAAGGTTCAAGCATGCAATGACTCCAACTCCTTCCACAACAAGCTCCCAAAATAGCAAGCAAGAAAAATGTGCCCCCAAGAGGAAAACAACAAAGTTTCAACAACCATAAACAAGCAAAGAGTTTCACTTTTATAGGAGAAGGAAGAGAAGAGGATGATGTGGATCCATGTGGGATGCCACATCATTCTTCCTCAACCCCAAGAGGAAAATCAACATCAACCACCAAATCATAATAAATAAGAATGACAAAATAACTTACACACTCCAAAATGACCCATACTCCAAAAGGACTGAATTAAAAATATGTAAGAGAAGTGCAATTAAAACTTACAAATTGTCACTTCAAAATGCAATAAAAATGCCTAAATTAAACCTCCAAACCATAGGTATGGTTAGTGAATCATTTTAAAAAGTGTGGGACAAGTTTAACTTATCCCACAAGCCTCCAAATTTGGCCTCCAAGGACAAATTCGAATTCCTAAGGAGATGAAGTGTCTTACACTCCAAAAATCTATCTTACATAACTCTTACATATCTCTTACACCTTCTTACACATTTCTTACACACTCTTCCAACATTAATATTAAAATCAACAACTTCATTAATTACATTCCATGTCCCCAATTTAATTTAATTAAAGTTTAACTATATGATCTCTCACATTAATCTACCACAATTAAATTAATTACAAGAAGGAACACATTACTTAATAAAATACATACAACAATAATTATAAATGAACACATTAATAAAATACATAACCCATGGTCACATATAATGGAAATCCCCCCATGGGAATCCCTAACAAACACACACACACACAAAACAGTTGCCATGGTGACCTTGTTGATTTCACCCAGAATTGTAATATGGTTAGTCTCCAGTCCCCTTACATTGTTGTGAATTTTAACCTGCAAAATGCAAATAACTCCTTCGGCCTCGTGGCCATATCAGAACATCCAAAATGATATAAACAACATCTCAAGATCATCTAAACATATGAATCACAACTAAATCAAGAATTCAACATTATCATTTTTAATTTAATAAATCAACTATATCATCATCAATGATCTATCATACTAGGTCTACCCAAAATATCCAATGTCATAAGTCCAAATCAACATCTATAATATGTCCATGTCAAACAATATATCATCATCCACATCCAAGAAATGTCTCTAGTAGCCATCATGCATAATAACTGAATCCAGATCAATAATAATCCATGGTCTAACATCTAACCATCATACTAAAATAAAACATAATAGTGTCCATAATATGATCAATAGTATCAAAATCAGTATCTAAAAGTGTCAAAGGGAAGTGGGCACTACATTCCCCTCCCCTTAGACTCAACTTCCTCCTGGAAGTCACTGGAACAAGTGTGGAAACTACACTCATAGTACTGTGGCATCCTCCCAAGTGGCTGCAGTCTTGTCATATCTGTCCCACTACACCCATACTTGATCAATCTCTCTACCTCAAAGGCCCAGGGTCCTATGATCTATGATATGGATGGGCTCCACCGTCACCTGCCCTTGATCCTACACCTGTAATGATGTCCATTCCAACACATGAGAAGGATTTGAAATGTACCTCCTAAGGACAGAAACATGAAACACATCATGTATGCGAGACAAGCTGGGTGGCAATGCTAGACGGTAGGCCAAAGGGCTGATACGCTCCAAGATCTCAAAAGGACCAATGAATCAAGGAGCTAACTTAGAACCTTTTCCATAATGGATAGGGCTCTTGTGTGGCCTAACACAAAGGAACACCTTCATGCCCACATCAAAGCTATGATCAATCCTATGCTGATCTGCATACTTCTTCTACATGTCCTATGCTTCTTGCAATCTTTGCCTGATCAACACTACCTGCTACTCCATGTCCTGCAAAAGAGTTGGTCCAAGAGATACCCTGTCCTCCAACCTGTCCCAGCTAAGGGGTGTCCTGCACTCTCTACCATATAATGCCTAAAAAGGAGCCATGCCTATAGAACTCTGAAAACTGTTATTGTAGGCAAAATCCACTAAGTACAGGTACTCCTCCCACTTAGACTATTGATCCATCACATACATCCTAAGCATATCCTCCAAAATCTGATTCACTCACTCAGTCTGTCCATCTGTCTCAGGGTGATATGTTGTGCTGAAGTTAATCCTCATCCCAAGGACGTACTGCATGGTAGTCCAAAAGTGTGAAGTGTACAAAGGATCGCGGTCACAAATGATCTTCTGCGGAATCCCGTGCAACCTGAAAATCTCATCTAAATAAACTCGTGCCACTACTCTAGCTGTATAAGTGGTCTTTACTGGAGAAAAGTGAGCCACTTTTGTCAATTTATCAACCGTGACCATGATGGCATCATGGTGATATCTCGACATAGGTAACCCAACAATGAAATCCATGGAAATGGTGTCCCACTTCCATTCCAGTATGGCATGAGGATAAAGAAGACCTATTGGATGTTGATGCTCATCCTTAACCCTCTGGCACTCTAAACACCATGACACAAACTGAGCCACGTCTCGATGAAGTCCTCTCTAGTGGTACAACTATCGCAAGGTAGTGTGCATCTTCTTCACCCCATGATGGGCTGAATAGGGTGCATGATGTGCCTCTACCAAGATGTCCTACCTCAAGCCTCCATCTCTGGGAACATATATCCTGCCTCTGTGCCTGAGAAGACCATCTACCTCTAAGAAAAAAACCATCAAACTTCCCCTCAAGGGGTCTCTGTGACTCGATCTCTACTCGTACTACCATGTAGAAGTTGTCAAGAGGAAGCTGCTGAAGAATCCTACTCCACAAATCTATGCTCACTGAGGTGGCCATAGCCATGTGTCTCTGTCTACTGAGAGTGTCTACTACCACATTCTCTTTCCCCTTCACATGCTCTATCTCCATGTCATACTCACAAAGCAACTCCATCCAATGCCGCTGACGAGCGTTTAGATTGGGCTACGTGAAGAGGTGGCGAAGACTCAAATGATCTGTCCTGAGTGTGAATCTCCGTCCAAGAAGAAAATGTCTCCATCTAACCAAAGCATGCAAAACTACCGCAAGCTCAAGATCATGGGTAGGATAATTAAGCTCATGATCCTTGAGTTTGTGAGACTCAAAAGCTACAACCCTACCATCCTACATCAACACACCTCCAAGTCCTGCTAAAGAAGCATCTGTGCAAACAAAGAAATCACCCTGTGGATCTGGCACTGCAAGAATGGGTGTTGTAGTGAGGCACTCCTTTAGTGTCCTGAAGGCCTGCTCACATCTTTCCGTCCAAACAAACTTCTTCCCTTTCCTCTGAAGGGAAGTGATAGGGTGCGCAATCCGAGAGAAGTCCTGAACAAATCTCTGGTAATATCCTGCTAATCCCATGAAGCTGTGCACCTCGGTCACTGTAGTGGGTGCTGGCCAATCCATAATGGCTCTAATCTTGGAAGGATCAACTGCGATACCTTCCCTAGAAATAATATGACCCAAATACTGCACCTTTGACTGAAAGAAAGCACACTTCTCCAAGTTCCCATAAAGCTGTTGCTCACGAAGACACTGAAGAACCTGTCGAAGGTGCCCCTCGTGCTCCTCACGTGTACGTGAGTATATCAAAATGTCATCTAGGAAGATGAGCATGAAGCAATCTAAAAAGGTCCTGAATACCCCATTCATCAAACTCATAAACACTGTAGGGGCATTCGTCAAACCAAAAGGCACCACTGTGAACTCATAGTGCCCATATCTCGTGCAGAAGGTGGTCTTATGAATGTTCACCTCTGAAATCCTCAACTGATGGTAGCCTGACTTGAGATCAATCTTAGAGAACACCATGGCTCCCTTCATCTGATCAAACAAGTCGTCAATACGAGGAAGAGGATAATGATTCTTGATCGTTACCTTGTTCAACTGGCGGTAATCAATACACAACCACAATGATCCATCCTTCTTCTTCACAAAGATCATCGGTGCACCCCAAGGGGATACACTAGGATGGATAAGGCCCTTCTCCAAAAGGCCCTCAAGCTGCAACTTGATCTCATAGAGCTCTGGGGTGGTCATCCGATAAGGTGCCCATGAGATAGGCTCTGCTCCAGGAACTAGATCTATATGGAAATCAATCTCACATGGGGGTGGCATCCCCAGTAGCTCCCCTAGAAATACATCAAAAAACTCTCTCAAGATGGGATGATCATCTAGCAATGGTCCACTAGACCCATCCTCTGATCTATCACTGACTGTAACAACATACATCTGACAACCCTGTCACACACACCGCTTAAGCTGCATAACAGAAATGGTGCAAATAGAAATGGGTCTCCTGACCCTCAAGATCACCGACTCAACTCCTAAATCATCTACACAAGCTATAGTCTTATGATAACAATCCATCCTAGCCCTATGTGTAGATAACCAATCCATACCTAAGATGACTCCATATGAGCCCAAAGGAAGAATACAGAGATCTGAGGTGGTGGTGAAAGGTCCCAAATCCACAACACACTCCTTAACTAAGGAGTCCACAGAGATCTTGGCTCCAGAAGCCATCTCAACATCCCAACTAAGACCCTGCCTAACTGCCACCAGCCTACATCACTCTACTAAAGATGGTGCAATGAAAGAATCAAAAGAACCAGAATCAAACAATACAGAGGTAGGAATACCACCAATGCTACCTGTGGTCTCAATGACTGTGCTCTGGTGCTCTGCCTGGTGGTTCTCAACCACTGCATAAATCCTATGGCTACGTCCCATGTCACCAACTATCATCTCAGAAACATGTAGCCTTACCCTTGTTAGGGTTATGAAGGAAATCTCTCCAAAAATGTCCAGCTACTCCACATCTAAATCAACCACCTGATCCTCTCCAAGGAGGAGCACCTCCAGTAGGTGCCCTAGAAGTCTGTGGCATGGATCCTGATGATCTGGCTATGGTCTGTTGTGGCCTCTGCTGGTGAGCTCCTGCTGACTGAGCTCTAGGTCCACCATGTGTCCTAATGGGACCCCTAGGAGGAGGCCCCATACTCCGACCTCTCTGTGCATCATCTCTCTGTGGAGGCCTATAAGGTGGGTGGGACTACTACTGCTGCAACCTAAAGGATGACTGTGTTGTACCCTAGCCACCACGAGGAAGAGGTACTGAACCACTCAATCTACCATCCTGCATCTGTTGAATGTGGCTCCTGACTCGGTCTCTAGCCTGTTGGGTTTTACACCGAGTCTCCTCCGTAATATAGGCCTTCTCGACGGCCTCTGCTAAAGTCTGTGGACAGTGAATCCACACTGCACCTCCAATATCCAAATTCAGGCCCCAGATGAACCTATGAATCCGCACCTGCTCATCCTGCATATACTCTACATACTAAAGTAGATCTAGAAATCTACTCTCATACTCTGCCACTGATAGAGAAGCCTGACAGAGGTCATGGAACTCGTCAATCCTCTGTTGTATGAACCTCCGTGATAGATATCTACTCTTGAATCTCTCCTCAAATAGCTCCCAGGTCACTGTCTTTGAATCTACATGGAGCTTCTACTCCTCTGTCCTCCACCATACTCCTACTCCATCCCTCAGTAGATGGATCGTAACACGAGCTTTCGTGTTGCTAGAATAAGGACAAAGCTTGAAGCAACCGCTCAAGCTCACTAGCCAGGCCTCTGCCTGAAATCCACCTATATCACCTGAGTAATGTGAGGGCCTAAGCTTCAGGATCTCCCTGATGTGATCCATTGATGTGGTCTGTCGGCCTCTAGGTCTCTCTGCACGCTCATCCCTAAGCCTAGGGCTCCGAGACCTCTCTCTATGCTCTGGAACTCTGTCACCTTGTCTCCTAGGTGGTGACTCTGCTCGGGCTGACTCCGCATGGGATTTCTCTCCTCTATGCTCCTCATTGAGTCGAGGAGATACCTGACCCTCAATAGAAGGAGATCTATCATGACTAGCTACCTACCCTCCACCTAATCCTTCGCATAGAGAGGCATTGACATCTTGAAGGGTCTATAGAATCTGAGGTAGAATAGCTACCACACCCTGATCTGGCAGTGGTGGTGGTGGTGGTGGTGGTGATTCTGAGTCTCTATGAAGGTTCCTCCCACTCCGTCTGAGCCTCCTACACAGACCAAAGTGAGAGTTAGTTCATTTGCTAAGTCATACACATCTTCCATGTTTACTAAAAATATTCAAATTCTTGCTAAGTTGTTTTCTAGATTTAAGCATGCTAGGTTTAAGTTTGCATGTCTCAAGTTTTCTAGTGTGCCCAATGGTCCAAGCCTTTGAAGCACGGCTCTAATTCCAAATTTTAGTGATTGTTTAAACAACCACTTGAGACCAAATAAATAACCTAGGGTTAGCTAGAAAATTATAGGATAATAATTTTTTTTATTGGAAGTATCTACATTCAAGTTGTCAAAACACTAACAGGTTTCGGATCAAATCCTATTTACTAAAACACAAGTTTCCTTTATTAACTTATATTAAGTTCACATGGTTCAAATTTTAGGGTTACATGTTTAAGTTAGGTTCAGGGAGTAATTTACCCCCATACCTACTCTCTAACAGGCTCAGAACTTCAACTAGATTTTTCTCGCATTTAATGCTTCCAAAATTTCCCTAAACCATTCCCAATAGATAGGAAATTTTGTCACCTTTCCGGTGATATAAAGAAGTCCTTATAACTCCTTACAGAACTCAAGTTATGAGTGGGCAGAGTTTCTAGGGCAAATATTCCCCTAGGGGACACGTGGCAAGAGGAGGGGGAATGCGCCTTGGGTGGTTTGACGGGTCATGGGACGACATAGAGAAATTTTCCCATCACAAAGCTCAAGGGCACAAAACATTTTGTGCCCCTGCAAGTCCCTAGGTGGACACGTGTCGAAGCCTGGCGCCAAGCGGAAAAGGAGAAGGGAAGGGCGGAGTGGCGGGTGGATTTAGCACCTTGCACCCAACGAAGGAGGAAAGGAAGAAAAAAGGTGTGCGGTTCCGCACACCAGTGGAAGGAAAAAGTCCAAGGGGAAGGCGGAGAAGCAGGCCACGACAGAAATTTGGGAATTTTTCTAAGGGCCGAAAACCCAAAACAACAAAGGGCTCCACCCTACCCGCTGCCACCCCCAAAGTGCCATGTGGCACCTTCTCATTGGCTGCAGGCCACGGGGCCAAAATGAAAATTTTTCCCAATTTTTTTTAAGGGATAAAAAGTCAAAATGAACCATGCCTCTACCTCAGCCTCTAGAGGACACGTGTCGCCCTCTGATTGGCTACGAGCCGGCAGAGGAAAATGGAAAATTTTTCCCAAGTAAAGTTTTTCAAAAGAATAAGTTTTAAGTTTGAAAAAAAGTCCGCCCTTCCACCGTGCCACGTGGTAGCATGTGATTGGCTGCGGGCCAGTGGGGTGGCGGGGTAAAATGGGAAATTTTTCCCAAGGCAAAATTTTCAAAGGGATAAGTTTAACAATTGGTTCGCCCCTCCTAGGGTGCCACTTGGCACGCCCCAATTGGTTGTGGGATGGCGGGGGCCGCGGACCTTTTTGGGAAAAGTTTCCAAAGTCAAAATTTGAATTTTTCTATAGTTAGATTTAATCTTATTATTTTTTTGAATGCCAAATTGAAGTAAAACTTCAAATGGCCATAACTTGAGCTAGAAAGCTCAGTTTTGGGAAAACAAGGACTTTTCGGAAAGCCCTCGATGCCCTCGTTACACAGGGATCATGAATTTTGGAAATTGATGAATTTTGAGAGGTAAATGTTAAGAAATAAATCTAAAGGTTTTCTAATTAGTGAACTGGCATTTTTTCAACTTCTCAATTTGATTAAATTTGATCTCCTCCTTCGCTCAATATGTCAAATAGACATGGAGGATTAGTCTAAGGAGGGTTTAGAGTGTTTTAGGGAAGTCAATTTGTTCAATTTATTTCAACTTGTATTTTTCTGGTAATAAATAGGAAAAAACAACAGTGCAAGTTCCAAATTGGATTTTGATTAAGTTTTGGAGGTTATTTCTTAACTGTTAAGGTAAATTTGAGTTTCTTAGGACTTACTAAGCCTGAATTTTAATGTTTCTTGTATTATTGTTTGGTATAAGTTTGAACTACTCATTTTTATTAAAATGTGAATTGCCAAAATGAAGTTTATGATAGTGAACTATTTCTTTTAAATTGGTTTATCAATTTTGTCCTTTGAATGTGTATATATTTCCTAAACTAGTCCAATCCAATTACTTGATTAAAACAACCTAGTCCAATCCAATTAGGATGATGTGGATCCATATGGGATGCCACATCATTCTTCCTCAACCCCAAGAGGAAAATCAACATCAACCACCAAATCATAATAAATAAGAATGACAAAATAACTTACTCCAAAAAGACTGAATTAAAAATATGTAAGAGAAGTACAATTAAAACTTACAAATTGTCACTTCAAAATGCAATAAAAATGCCTAAATTAAACCTCCAAACCATAAGTATAGTTGGTGAATCATTTTAAGAGGTGTGGGACAAGTTAACTTGTCCCAAAAGCCTCCAAATTTGGGCTCCAAGGACAAATTCAAATTCTTAAGGAGATGAAGTGTCTTACACTCCAAAAATCTATCTTACATAACTCTTACACCTTCTTACACATTTCTTACACACTCTCCCATCATTAATATTAAAATCAACAACTTCATTAATTACATTCCATGTCCCCAATTTAATTTAATCAAAGTTTAACTATATGATCTCTCACATTAATCTACCACATTTAAATTAATTACAAGAAGGAACGCGTTACTTAATAAAATACATACAACAATAAATAAAAAGGAACACATTAATAAAATACATAACCCATGGTCACATATAATGGAAATCCCTAATAAACACACACACACATACACACAAAATAGTTGCCATGGTGACCTTGTTGATTTCACCCAGAATTCTAATATGGTTAGTCTCCAGTCCCCCGACATTGTTGTGATTTTTAACCTACAAAAATGTAAATACCTCCTTCGTCCTCGTGGCCGTATCAAAACATCCAAAATAATATAAACAACATCTCAAGATCATCTAAACATATGAATCACAACAATATCAAGAATTCAACATTATCATTTTTAATTTAATAAATTAACTATATCATCATCAATGATTTATCATACTAGGTCTACCCAAAATATCCAATGTCATAAGTTCATATCAACATTTATAATATGTCCATGTCAAACAATATATCATCATCCACATTTAAGAAATGTCTAGTAGCCATCATGCATAATAACTGAATCCAGATCAATAATAATCCATGGTATAGCATCTAACCATCATACTAAAATAAACATAATAGTGTCCATAATATGATCAATAGTATCAAAATTAGTATCTAAAAGTGTCAAAGGGAAGTGGGCACTACAAGAAATATTAGAATACATAATCTATAGTAATTGTTTGAATTTGTAATTTATATATAAAGATAACTTCATTATTCATACATGTAGTTAAATGTGATGGTAAATGTGTTGTGCATATCAACCCCCTCGGTCACTTTTGACGAGGTATTACTGGTGTTGATTCTATTGAATCCATGTCAAAATCAGTAGAGACCTCTGGAGGGGCTTTACCTCTAGCAATTGCCTCCTTATGAGATGCTACAACTATAATTTTTTTCTACAAAATAAAATCATACAATTATTATTTTATTTAAAATATTCAAATTGAAATTGTTATAACAAGTAAACAGTAAAAGTAATTGTTACCTGTTGTTCTTCGAGACTAAGACCAATCATCTTATCATTGATTGCAGTAGGAATCGTATGTTGCGTCAATTCGTAGTACACTTCATTATAGAAAGCAAGAATAAAATTGTAACAAGAAATTACAATCCTTGATTTATCAGTTTGATTGGCTTTGCGGGCATGTGAGATATATGATTTTATTTTGTTGGAATAATACCTACACAAATCGAATTGTTGACCTACTAGTGTCCGTAATAAATACTAACCTGCCCAATAGGGAATGTTTGCACATCCGCCCTGTAATACAATCTTGGCTTGAAAAAGTGAAGCAACTGCAATAAAAAAATTTGTTTGTAATACCTTGTAGAAGAAGGCCTCTTGATGAATGATTAAGAGGAGCTGCAATTACAGAAAGGAAACGTTAGATCCTTTGTGTGGTCGAGTAATGTTAAGAAAAAAAGCATTTGAAAATAATAAACTTACCATCAACCTATACATTGTAATGAGACTCCAAAAACTTTTTGTCTTCGTCTGTAAGGATAGCCTTTGTAGTAACTAGCGGCTTATTTTTGAAAGGTAAACCTGTTAACTGATGCACGTCCTTAGATTCAATAGAAAAAGAAATTTGATGACGTTTCAGATGCACGACAAGAACATTTTTTTTTTATCATTGTTGTTGTAAGAGGCAAGTAGGTAATCAAGGATTGATGTATCAGTGTCGAATTGGGGCATGTTCACAAGCCCAAAAAATTTTGATTTTTCCAGTCAATCCTTTGGAGCGTCTTTTGCTTTTAGTAAAGCTAAAATCTATGGGCACATGAGATTTTTGTATTGAAATTTGGGTGTAGGAATAGATGTGGTACTGGCCATTGCTAACATTAGGGAGAAGTGAAATTTGGGTGTAAAATTGGAGAGCTCAGAGCACTGGAAATTTATGGATAAAAGTGAAAAAATGAACCTTGAAATGGTATTTATAGGGGCCAAGCGTATCATTAATGAACATTATATATATTGGTAACAATGCCCAACCCACACTGTCCAACCCCTCGTTTGTCCAACCCGCTCGTCCAACCCTCCCGTCCAATCCTCATCTGTCCAACCCACCACGTCCAACCCTTGTCCGTCTAACTCCTCACATGTCCAACCCACCTGACCAACCATTGCCCATCTATCCCCTTCCTGTCCAACCCCCACCCCGTCCAACTCCTATCCGTCCAGCCCACCCGTCCAACCATTACCCGCCCAACCCCTTCCTGTCCAACCCCTTCACATCCAACCCCTACTCGTTCAACCCACCCGTCCAACCCACCCGTCCAAACCCCGTCCAACCTACTCGACCAAAATTGTGAAAAAACGAGGGAACAATGCTATGTGAAATCGCCTTTTCCACGAAACATTTTTTCAGAAATTCACCAACGATTTGAAAGTTGATTTATGAGATTCACCAATGATTCGAAAGTAATTTTTCAGAGGGGTCTTCTTAAAATGAACCCTAATTTGATGTAAGTGACGCTAGGAGATTTGAGGAATTTTAGGAGCCATGAAAGAAGTAAAATAAGGATTTGAGTGTATGATCATGAGTTGGGTTCACCAAATGATTTAATTTAATTGGAATTACTAATTAAATCATATTACATAGTAACTTATTATGATAACCGATGTGCAAATGTTAAAATACAATAATGACACAAGAAAACTAGTGTGTAATGTGAAAACCTAAGCGAGAGAGGGAGATAAGAAGACTTAGTTGATTTTTGAGTGAACAAGAAGTGATTTGGGTAGAAGAAAGTGTTGAACATGATGTAGACATGGTCATTATTGTTCACTGTAAAATTTGGAACTCAAGAACAGAGTCGGACAGAGGCGTCCACAAGAGGGCAGCAACATCTGGGTGTTGGTGATTGTGTAGGAGCCCAGGATCTACTTTATTTTGTGTCACAAGGGTTTCGCTACTGGTTCTTGTTGATTTCCTGATATTCACTCTTTGATTGTCGAAGGTACCTGTAACCTACAAAAGATAAGTTCATATGTGCATACCCACAAACCACATCAAACCTAAAAAGGAAAATACATAATGGGGAGTCAGACTGACCCTAACGGTCACCCGAAGTGTGAATGTACTACCAAGCACTGCACTACATCTCATACCCCATTTAGTTCTTGTGTGTGTAGAAATGGTGCCATAGGATGCCCTTGTGTAAGTTACAAAAATGATAGCGGGTTGTAGCTAGAATATAACAATGTAATAGTATGTGTGGATGGAATATAATAAAATTCCCCTTCCTATGTTATGTATGCAAAAGAGTGCATCCCTTTTCCCTTGAATGGATGCCTTTGGAGTGTTTAGTGCCTTTGGAATGCAAGCTTAGGTGATAATAATAATGCTCAATGCCTGGTCCTTTATTTTTAAAACATAACTATGTATTTTTATGATACCCTTGTTACAATTTCATAATCGATAATTGAAAGGTTGAACCATAAGTAAAAAATATGCCCAAAAGATAAAAGAGACCCAAAAAGAGTGAGTAAGATAAAAAGGGTCAGGGGCACCCAGGAGGGACATGAGCACCTGAGCGCTTCTGTCCTGGCTGGGTGCTAGTGTCTAAAGTCATGATTTTAAATAAGTTAAGTTTTGACTGGGATGTAGGGTGTGTAAGACCAAATAGAATGAAAGAGGCAAAAGATAGTTTTCAACCACTAATTTTATTACTTACGAATAATGTAAATTCTAACATGCTTTTAGAACCTAGAATTGTACCCAAGTGCCTGATTTTGTGTCTACAACATGTATACATACATACATATATATATATATATATATATATATATATATATATATATATATATATATATATATATATATATATATATATATTGCATGTTTGTAATTTTTATTAATTTAAATGACCGCTGGTTGGCTGTATTATTTTATAAATTTAATTTTGGCATGGAATGGGTTTTAGGGACCACCTTGTATAATGTTTGGTATGTTGGTCATAGACCATGTAACATAGAAAATTGTTTAAAGTTTGGTTTATAAGGTTTGTACATTGGTCATGGTCCATACAGCATAAACTTTGGATAAGTTATGATTCGTGGCATGCAAGGTTTATGGTTTAGCTTGGAAGGCCATGATGTGGCACTGACATATAATAGGAATTAAAAGGTGACAGGTTTCTTGGGAACTGGTAGCTTCTCCAAGAAGCCAAACATACATTCACTCTCCCCATTCACATTGTTTGCATTGCATTTGGTTTTTGGTTTTTGTTGTTGGAAGCTCTGCATGGAGATTTACGTGGATGGAGGATTGTTTTTAGATTGTGCATGTGATTATGAAGTTGTTATCACCATTTATGATGGCGTATGTTGTATTTAAACCTTTTACTGGAATATTTTATGGGATTTTTGGAGGCAATCGATTTGTGAAAATTCAAGGAATTTTGAAGGCAAGGAAAATCAGGCACGAGTTTTCTCTCTCACACATTTTTTGTTGGTATTATCATGAAATAATTAGAATACATTTTTAGTTTTATAAATCCGATTTAAAACAAAAAAGAGAAGGAATTGTTTTGTTGAAATATGTTTTCTTTTTCTGGGTTAATAGAGAAATCTGGAAAGAATGATATATGTTGTTACATCTCCTTAGAGCCTTGATGTTATCATTTTTCTTAGAAATAATTCCTTGAATATTTCCTACTCGCGAAACATGGAACTGCTCATTATTTTAATGTTATGGGTTTTGTGAGATCTTGAATGGAAATATGTATGGGTTTTTGTTGAAATCTGTAATGGGGGCATGAGAAAACTATATAACTCCAGTCACATTTTTATCTCTGGTCATTTGATGGTAAAAGAAGAATACATTTTTTTTGTATTTGTGTGAGTTTGGAATGAGAAAATAGTAGTATGTGGTCTTGGGTAATTTGTATTTTGTTTATTATTTAAGATCCCGAAACTAGGTTTGATTTGGTATATTGGGTCTAGTTTTATAATGAGAATTTGGAATTTATTTTTGTTTGGAGTATTGTTATTACATCAGCTCATTTAGAACTCTATTGTTATTTTCTTTCAAAATGATTTTTCTTTGGAATATCACACAAGATCGAAATATAATTTGGTTTAATGAAGAGAAAATAGTATACGATTCATTTTTGTTACTTTAATGACACTCTATAACTAGAACAATTTTGGTCATTTGGGTTTGTTTTGTGTCTGAAAATGTAATGTAACCCATATTGAGCTTCACCATTTTAGATGGTTTTCAACTCGTTATTTTTATAAGCTCTTATGGAGTTTTTTTTTTTTATTAGTTAATTTCAATTTTCCCTTGGTCTTTCAGGCACCATTTGCTACTTAGCTAGTAATGGGCTTGTCTATTTTTTGGATTCTAGCTCATTATGAGATTTGTTGTCATGGTTTATTATTGAGCACTTTAAAACATGAATATATATATATATATCTATATATAATATCTCTTGAGCATGTGATGGTTGAGATATTCATTTTGAACTAGATATGTTTTGGTTTATTTGTAAATTCAGAAATGTTTTGCTATTTTGAGATTTAGCTCATTTCAAACTTGATTGTTAACATTGGTTGTAGCTCTTAAAGAGCATGACTGTTTTGACCTATCTATGATCATGATTTGCTTTTGGATTTGTGGAATGAAATCCGGGCAAGTTTTGGGAACGTATGGTTTTCTTAAAAAGCAATGATGTTATTATTCTCCCTCTACATACATTAGGGGATTTGAAATATTGAGTGAGAATTTGGAGGGTATTCATTAGCTTGATTCATTTGATAATAATGGTAATTGATCCATCTTGGTTTTATTCAATTGGGAATATAGAAAATGGGTAATGGGTTAGAGGCAAATCATTCATTAGAAATATATTCATACCTTCTTGAATCTTGTTGAAACTTAGTTTTATAATTGAGAAACTAAATAGTGAGATAGAATGGTGGCTCTCTTTTGAGCATTGTTGTTTGAGTTAGATTTAATGATATTCTACTTAAGCATGACAAATCTATAAGACTGAAAGGTTTTTTCTAATATATAGTTGTTAATATTCTTTTACGGAAAATAAATTATTTGTAAACAAAAGATAAAAGGAATTGAAAGATATAGCTGTGAATTCTAATCTTGGATTATTGTGATAAATGATAGCATTAGTATGACATGTTAACATCTATAAGTTAAGTTGTCAGGTTGATTTCATGTATTGGTTGTAAACATGTTATTACAATAAGAAGTGTCATTTCATATGTGTATGCTATCGAATACTTGTTGTAAACTAGGAAGTTTATAATTATATCGTACTAATAATGAACCAAGTTAACCACAACTTATTCAGTTATTTATTTTTTATTACAACATGGAATATGAGATTGTAAACTCATGTCAATTCTTTAAACGAACCCATATATATATTCTCTTTCCTACAATTTTCAGGAAAGGATGACACTCTTGAAGTGACTATTTGGATTGTTTATGATTGATTTATGTCATATGGTATTTTAATATGAATCCAGAAAGGATTATTGTAAACATTGTTAATTACAAAAGGAATGCCTTCACATCTTCTAAAGGGCATTTTTCCGAATGTATTATTTTTTTATGATTTTATATCATTATTAATGACAATAAAGAATTATTCTTATTTAAAACATAATATATGACTTGGCTAATTTATAACTTATCTCATTTCGAAATGAAATAAGAATATGTTGTTTATACAACTAATTATTAATAAATTTGATTATTCTTATGGTATGTATTAAATGTTGATTTCATTGATTCAATTGAAATGATCAAGTATGCTGAATGACGACTCTTAGACAACAAGGATAACAATATAATAAAAACAAAGTAAAATTATCCATGTACCTTATGGAATTAACTGGACTAATCGAGATATTTAATGTACTTAAGAGAATAAGGTCTATCCTTAATGAGTGATTGTAATAACACAACTCGATGTGAAACATGAATAGTAAACCTATGCTTAACGATGAAAACTATGTTGAGTTATTTTGATAAGAGGAACTAATAAAAGTTAGTAACTCGTTGAGTTATTATAACCCTCTTTCGAGAATCTAATATCGTGTATCAACACATTATAATGTGTCGTAAAGAAAGACTTAAATACCTTATCTACCTATGATAAATTTAAGTATATAAGAAGAGTAGGTGTTATGTCCCTTCATCTTCTCATTAGTATCTTGCATGTGCCAACTTAGGATGGCTATGAGAAGGGTAGTGAGGACGTAATGATGAAAATAATTATGTGGTCACTATCTTTCCCATAGGGATCTTAAGGTGGTACTGATAGGATCCTTTCGATTAGTAGGATGAGTTGGACATGGACTCTTCTTCTTCTAAACTAAATCACTTTCTTAAACAATGAAAAAGAATCCTGATAACTATATTGAGACAGTTGTGTGGTGATGGAAGACAAGTTTCATAGGCTACTGTGCGGTCTTGAAACTAAGATTGAAAAGTAATGCTTGAAAAATTTGGCCAAAGTAATGTAAATGTTGATTACGTTGTTTTTTCACCATTCCCCTAAATCAACAGTGTCGGAAACTGGATGGAAGCTGCATAAATATCTTCCTGGTTAGCATTAATGAGATGCGTAGGTTCTCATAACCTAGAAAAGGTTTAACTAAGCATACATTGTATATACACTCGATTAGAGTGATCAAGGGAGATTCGGTATATCTAGTAGACCCTTGCAGTTGCACATGGTTATTATATGTGATCGAATGTATTTTGAATATCAAACAATGCTAGATTACTTAACAACAAGCTAAATAATAATGTTAATCATGAAAAACATTAATTAAAATTAAGGGGTTTGGAAAAAATTCCCTTAATTTGGATGAATCATAATATGGGTGTTAAACTATAAATATTAATTAAATAGATCCATGTGAGCAATAACATAATATTTCTAATATTTTATACTTTTCTGGCAATATTGAATGTTTTCTATTGTTAAAATGCATGCATACAATCAAGTTGTTAGTTAAATAAAATTTATATTTAAGATTATTAGAAGACGATGAAGGCGATGCAATGATAATAATGATCAGGGCTTTTTTTTTCCAACCTACAATTTGTTTGATTTTTTATTATTGGTTTGTTGACACATACATTAAATAATTAACATACCTATTTTGATTTGATGTGTTTGTGTCCTCATCTTGTGTGCTTGTAAAATTTGTAATCTTTTTGTAAAGTTTGATTTTTTAAAAATTAAATTAAATTAAAATTATTTTGCTTATGAAATTTGAAGATTGCTTTTTAATTCTTTAATTGTACACATGGCTAGAGAACCTCGCAATTCCTATCTAGAAAACTTCGTAACTCATGTTTATATGTTTGCACGTTAATCTATTCTCTTGAGGATTATGTATTTACATGGTATTCAAGAGATGGCATAGGAGGGATTTGAGCTTTTATAGGCTTTTAACTAGGCTAACCACCTCCACTTGCTTTGCATGTTGTAACTCCTTTGAATCCATTCTTACAATTCGCACCTCGTGCGATGCATGAGAGGCTTGTAAGAAATATAGTTGAAGGCTCAAATTCTCAAACCTTTCACCAACAAATATGTTGTAGATTGATGCTAAATTTCTTAATAAGTTTATACTTCTTTCTTTGTTGGATTTGGTGATATTATGTGAGGACGAAGATGAATCCCTAAACCTGTTGTGTTTTTAAGTTATAACTAAAGAACTAACTAAACATCCTTGTTATCAAAATTATAGGCAACATGTACTAGTTTACAAAATCTTGCCTTATGATTTGAGGATCCACATCATAATGACAAGTCCATACAATTTCAAATCCTAAATTGGAAACATAGGCTCTCCATATGGTTTCAGGACCTATATCGAAATGACATCTAGTATCATGAATAACAACAGTAATAATGAGTCCATTTTTGTCATTTTTTGTTGGAAGAATGGCTGTGTACATGATACAGACTATTGATCTCAATGTTAACAAATTTTTCGATGTGTTCTTCACTATAAATGTAGTTTTGGCATTTTCTAATTTCCATTTTCCCATGTACAGAATCGCTCATTGCAGTCGCAACATATTATACATATAATGGAAGGCTCAGATTGGGTATCAACATCGAGAGGCTTATTACAATATAACTGAAGAGTCAAATTCTCAAGCCTTTCCCCAACAAATTTGTTGTCATTTGATGGCACATGACTTGAAAGTTTGCACTGCTAGAACATAGAAATCTTGCCTCATTAACCCTAATAAATACATATTGGTGTCTCCTTCTAGCACTAGTGACTCCCCATTGCTTTTGTTTTCTCCAACAAATGTCGCGTCTTGTAACATCTCCACATCCACCATGCATGGATGCCTTTTTAGACATGTGCCTCCAAGGGGCATTCCCCTACCCAAAAATAACCCCTTTTGGTGGGCGGTCGATCATTCTTAACTCTGACTTGGCTCAATACCCTTATCAAGGATATCCTAATGTAGGTCGACAACTCTTAGGTTCAACCTTGTGAAGAACCTTTATAATTTTGGGCATCGTGTTTACAATCTTTCATCAACAAGGAAGTGACTTGACACATGTCTCTTTTCAGTAGTTTCTACTCAATATATGAAATAGACATACGATTATGATGCAACCCTTATAATATACCATGTTTTTTGTTTTGTTTTGTTTACCCATTTTTTGGTTTTAACTCCACACTTATATTATTAAAACACATAATAATGTGATTGCAATAATCCCAAAAGAATTATAGATCCAATAAAAAGTACGAATTTTCAAGTTAGCGGCTATTAAGATGGATTTAATCTTCAACAAACATTGGATTAAATAGATGATGTCACAATGGTAAGCAAAAATGACATGTGGTCCATATGCGACTTGGAAAAAAGAGAGGATCACCTTTGTTCTCTTCAATAGATTCCCTAACCTAGATATTCTCCTTCGTTAATCTCTTTTTTCATCAGGACTCTTCCCCTTGCAATGTTTCACCTTCAATCCTTAACTTTAACTTTTTTAACACCTCCCTATCAACATCTCCACTACATCACTTAGGTGTGATTGCTAGTTTTAAAAAAAAAAAATTCCTCAAAACTCAAAAGAGGGGTCCCTTTTTAAAAAAGGGACCTATGATGACAACGAACATTTGAACAAAAATGACACTAGAAACAACATCCCCTTCTAGCATCATAACTCATCCCTTTCCTCAATATGGTACAAGGAAGCACCTCTTCCTAGCATGTTGCACTTTTAGGCGACATGCAAGTTATAAAGAAACACTTCTTTCTAGTGAAAATTCATAGTAGGAATAAGATCCAATATTCAAATGGAAAGAGCAAATTTTGAAACCTTTGTGCTCGCCCCACACCTTATCTTTTCGTTTCATTTCACAACGGTTGAAAAAAGTACATTGAATCATTTTTTCCTAATGTTTGTTTACATGATTTTTCTAACGTTAGAATACTTATGCCTCTTTAACATGGAAGATTGGAATTTTTGAAGTGTTGGACAATTTAGTCCTTTTAATTTATAGCCGTTGGACATGTTTGACCCAATCATCTTCTCCACTCAATTAAAATATTTTATTTCTCAATTAACTTCTCATTCGTTGTATTGTACGTGACCCAATAAGCGCGCTGATATATTCAAACGAACCAAACTTCTCAGCCGTCGATCATCTCAACATTCAAACTCGACCGTCGATTGGCTGCCCCGTGTTCTATTTCAATAATAACAATAAATTTTGGGCTAAGAAGTAAATCTCAGTGTTATGTTTCCTCACTCAGACCAGAGGAAGAGATTATCTTCACCTTTATAACGACCATCATCTTCTTCTGTTTTTCTGCATAAAATTTCAAGCTCAGAAAGCCCGAATTTGTGCACAAACAAGTTGCCGAAGCATTTGAATTTTTGAACGAAAATTTGCATACCCAATGAGGGAGTTTTCATTTTATGCACAGACGAGACGGATTCAATAAATTTCTACAGCACTTGGTGGGGTTTAGCCAACAACTTAACAGGGGCATTACAAGTTTTCTTCTCCAGGTCAGTTTTTAGTTTTAAGCTAAAATATTCATTGTTAAGATGAAAATGTGTGAGACCCACCTGCGATTTTGAACTACTACCCACTTCTTGAAAGCAGCCCTAGGCCTGAGTACAAACACCCTCTTGCAGGATTTGAACCTCTGACCTACCCTGTAAAAACACTCACCTTATTTAAATATGCTTGATTTGGCCTTTACGAGATTTGAACACTTCACCAACCTGCTGATTCAGATCTGAAGAAAGGAAAATCATTTTTTGTACGAGACTAGTGACTCTTGCCGAACCCCCATTAATGCTTCTTATACATACCTGCTAAAACACCTCTTTCACGTGGGTATTTAAATACAATGCTCTTCTTCCACTTTACGGCATACCAATTTTGAAACCTAAGCGAAACGGGCATGCACATCAAGCCTATTGCGACGGATATTTGAATTTTTGCGGGTTATCAAATTCGGAATTCAAGGCAGCTTAAACTGTCTAAAGTGTTAAATGCTGTAAATTTTCTGAAGTTTTGATGCTCTCTCTCCCCTAGCTGTGATTTTGTTATTTGAATTTAACCATTTTCTGGTGTGCCGAGTCTTAATCTTTTCCTTGTCGTAGGGATTATCAATTTTGTGACCTATTTATATATACTGTTTTCTGAATTAAATCAAAGTCCAGTAAACCGTGCTATTTTTTTGGTAGGGTTTAACAATCCTGTGACTCATTTAAGTCTGTTCTACTTATCTTGAGATCTAAATCTTGCAATAGTGTCAGTTTCGAGGACTCCATAATCTTTCGTTTCAAATCATTATGAGGTTTGATATATTACGAGTAATATCTATGTCCATTTTTGCATCGGGGTTTCCTCTGGTCTTTAGTAGTAGGATTATTTAGATCTCATAAGAAAATTGTGAACGACACCCTTCACTATCTCGTCTAAAATGGCACAATATCTGGCTGGAAAACAATATGTCAGTGAAGTATTGCAAATTCTGCCAGTTTTTAAGGCCTCTTCCAAGTCCATTATTTTGGGTTTTGAAACATTATAGGGGTTGGGACACTATCAGTATTATCTGTCTTTTGATGTCTTGGCATCTCCTCTGCTTCAAAACCATAGAATGATTTAGACGTTATTAGCCGATTGTGCAAGAGTGGTTCATTTTGATGTATAGGGGTTGGGACACTATCAGTATTATCTGTCTTTTGATGTCTTGGCATCTCCTCTGCTTCAAAACCATAGAATGATTTAGATGTTATTAGCCGATTGTGCAAGAGTGGTTCATTTTGATGTCTAAAATGGCTGAATCTGTGGTTGCAAAACAGCATGCTGCGCGAAATGTCTTCCCTAAGGATTTTCAGGCGAACTTCTCAGAAACATATCCCACAGGAAGAAGTTGAGAATGCTTCAGAAAATCCAACTCATTCTAATTTGCCTTCAACAGCAATGGTTGGTTCTATGAGGGCACCCCTGTGCCCTATATCTGAGCCACCACAGAAATTGGCAGGTGTTTCTACAGAAAATTCATCTGGTTCTCGAAGATTTGATAAAACGCCCACCAAAACCAAAGGTAAAGGGTTTGCAAAGGCTGATGATTCAGAATTACCTCCTTTTTCATCTCCACAAAAACATGGCTCTGTTCTAGCCTCAAGTGCAAATGTGAACAACAGAAACAGGTTTGGCTGGCCACAGAGACACGATACTTCTTCCAGAGAGACGAATGTTACAAGTGGAAGACGGTCTCCACTTTTTCGGGACAATCAGAGTGAATCCTCTGGGGATACAAATTTCACTCCTCGGTCATTAACTTATACATCCGGAAATGAAGCAAACCATGCAAATGGAAATGGAATTCAATCCAGCAGAGCCTTTGTTGTTGCCAATGGAGGTTCTAACCATGCAACTCCTCGACCTATAAAAACTGGAGGGAAGGCCTCATCGAATCAGTCAGAATGTGGCTCCAATACCAGTACACCAACAAAAAGTGTTTCAAGAGCACTCAACAACGGAGCTTCCATTGCTGCTGCCACAAATGGTTTTAGATTTCCTAATTCTCAGAACTCTGCTGCACGAGCTGGTCATGCATCCAAAACTCTCCTTGTTGCATCGGCACCACCTACAGTGGTAAATACTGTTGAAGTGCCACATTTTGAGCTGAACGAAGATCCTGCTTTTTGGATGGATCACAATGTGCAGGTGGGGAATCTTTTTTTTCCTTAATGTAGAGTGAACTTTGTTTTGAATTTTTGTTTCCAGTGATTTGTAACTATAATTTTTTGTCATTCTGCAGGTTCTACTCCGAATACGGCCCCTGAATGGTGCAGAGGTAGCCTCTCAAGGGCACAGTAGGTGCTTGAAGCAGGAGAGTGCCCAGACTATTACTTTTCTTGGTCCTCCTGAAACACGTTTCACATTTGATCATGTTGCCTGTGAAGCTATTACGCAGGTATACATATGCAAACAACAAAAATTTAAAAACAATTAGACACAAGAAAATGGTTGATTGAACTTCCTCTGCTGGTGATTCTTTTTGAAAATTGTTCTGACCATGCAGGAAATGTTATTCAAAGTTAGACACAAGAAAATGGTTGATTGAACTTCCTCTGATGGTGATTCTTTTTGAAAATTGTTCTGATCATGCAGGAAATGTTATTCAAAGTGGCTGGTTTGCCAATGGTGGAAAACTGTATGTCAGGTTACAATAGCTGCATGTTTGCTTATGGTCAGGTGTGTTTGGAACCTTCTGATATGTTTGTGAAAAAAATTTCTGAGTGTTGTTGTTTGTTAATGAGAAAGTGATTTTCATAAAGTTTAACTGTGAGCCGAGGAGTTTTGGTGACATAAGTTGTTTGTTAATGAGAAAGAGACTTTCATAAAGTTTAACTGTGAGCCGAGGAGTTTTGGTGACATAAGTTGTTTGTTAATGAGAAAGAGACTTTCATAAAATTTAACTGTGAATCGGGAAGTTTTAGTGACATAAAAATTCTGTGTCTTTTTACTTGAAAGTAGACAATTGTTTGATAAAATTACACATGTTCACATAGTATTTGCAGACTTCAGAACATATTAATGTGATTTGCTTCCATCTATGCTGATATATGAAATATTTTTTTGTAGACGGGAAGTGGGAAAACACATACGATGCTTGGTGACATTAGCGAATTGGACCAGCGACCTAGTGCAAATCGCGGGATGACTCCTCGTATTTTTGAGTACTTGTTTGCAAGGATCAGAGCGGTAACCTTTTTTGCTCTTAAGGTTTTTCAGTATTTTACTTAATGTTGCTCTGTTAAGTTGTACGAATGCGTGGTGTAATTGCTTGCCTTGTGAATACAGGAAGAAGAAAGCCATATGCACGAGCAGTTGAAATATGTTTGCAAATGCTCTTTCCTTGAAATTTATAATGAGCAGATAACAGATCTACTGGAACCGTCCTCGACTAATTTACAGGTAAAGACAGTGTACTGCTTCTCTTTTACATTTTTATGAGTTTGCTTCTTTTATAGTGCTAACCTTTCTAGCAAACCTTCCTCTTCAAACTAGCAACTCCTTTTTTGGAATGCATTAATTGTTTTGCTTCTTTTCAATGGTATGTTTGTTATTGATGCTTCCACCCACTAGTCCCAAAAGTAGTGAGATTTTTCTTCACCTAAGAAAACTCCTTTCAATGTTATGTTTTCCAGAGGCAATTATATTCCATATGACTTTGTTTTCTAACATGCAAGGAATATTTCTCTGTTTAGTTACGAGAAGATGTAAGAAAGGGTGTATACGTTGATAACCTTACAGAGATCGAAGTAAAAAGTGTACAGGATGTTGTTCAGCTTCTGTTTCTGGTACGTCATATACTCCTCTCTAAAGTTAACCTGATCAATTCTCAGTTATGATAAGTATAACAGTGTATCAAGTAACTGTAATAATTGTTATGTCCTTTTTTTTATTGTTAGGGTGCAGCAAACAGAAGGGTTGCAGCTACTAATATGAACCGTGAGAGTAGTCGGTCGCACAGTGTTTTTACCTGCATTATTGAGAGCCATTGGGAAAAGGACTCCATGACCAACATTCGCTATGGAAGGCTTAACCTAGTGGACCTTGCTGGTTCGGAGAGGTATAATAGAACCCCCTTTTTATTAAATCTGTAGTTAATATTTTTTCAATCTGTATTTGCCCTTTTTCTTACAGTTATCTTACCAAGCCTATGTAATCTCAAAACAGGCAGAAAAGTTCTGGTGCAGAAGGAGAACGTCTGAAAGAAGCTGCAAACATCAATAAGTCTTTGTCAACTCTCGGGTAATTATGTAGAACTTTTACTTAATGTATGATGTATGGGTTTGGACTGCATATATTAGGCTGAAGTATATTATAGCCTTTAGCAGCCATGATGAACAGATTTTTGACTAACAAAATATGCATTATAGTAATTGCCCAACAAACAACTATAACTTATTTTTTCATACGTGCAGCTTAGTTATCATGATTTTAGTGGACGTGGCGAATGGAAAGCAACGCCATGTTCCATACAGAGATTCCAGGCTTACATTTCTGCTTCAGGTGGTTAAACTGATGTATTGGTGGTTAAACTGATGTCTTTGTTGTCTATTTCTTTTTTCCTCAAAATTTTCTTGCTGAATTGAAGTGCAGAATGTAAATTTGCTTGTCTATTTTTTGGTCTTTTCAGTCTAAATTGAAATGTGCCTTTGTTGTCTTTTGTTTTTTAATTTCAATCTAAATTGTAGTGTAGAATGTAAGATTCTTCTTTGCTCGTCTATTTTTTGGAGTTTTCAGTCTAAATTGAAATTCAGAGTATGAAAATTTTCTTTTTTTACAGGATTCGCTTGGTGGTAACTCTAAAACAACAATTATAGCAAATATCAGTCCATCAATATGGTTTGTGGCTATTTCTTAAAGAGAACTGATTATTCTCAACAAAGATGTAACTTTTAATTAGCAAGTCATCTCTTACTATTTTGATTATTCAATTAAAAGATTATACAATCTCTAAACAGCTGACTCTGTATTGGCAGTTCTACACATGAGACATTGAGCACACTTAAGTTTGCTCAGCGAGCCAAATTCATCCAAAATAACGTATGGATTCATTCTGCTTCAAGACTATGTGCTCCACTGATATAGTATCTTTGACTTGATCATCACAATTTGAACTGTTTTTTATTGTCAGGCTATTGTCAACGAGGATGCTTCTGGAGACATTATGGCTTTGCAACTCCAAATACAACAATTGAAGGTTTGACTTATGTTGTTTATTCTAGGCCTGTTTATTTCTTTGTCCATGCCACACATTTGAGCAAATACATTCTCACAATGTTTTACAGGAGGAACTGAGTTTCTTTAAACGTCAAAATGTTTCAAGATCTCTAGCATTTCGATCAACAATATTTTCAGAGAGCAAGCCTAGTAATGGTGAAGGAAATATGACTATCGTGCCTGGTTACAATGTTGATGCTCCCAATTCTCTTGACTTGCTTCCCAATCCAAATGCTTTTGGGAGCCCTAGGATATCTAGTAAGAAGGTGTGTCTTAATTTTAGCTCATATTATCTACAGTCTAATGGTGTAGATTTATAAAGTGGATGTATAAGTATGATATATTTTTTTGGTTTGCATTCATATGCCGTAGTTAAAATCTTTAGAAGCAACCTTGGCGGGAGCCTTAAGAAGAGAACAAGGGGCTGAAACTGCAACAAAGCGTCTGGAAGCTGAGATTGAACAGCTAAACCGTCTGGTATGTCCGGATATGAAACTCTATAATCCTTTTATGAGTTCAATCTAATGCCCATAGTCAGTGCATCCAGGGCTGTAGAAAATCAAATTTTCAATAGAGCCAAATGAATGCCCCGTAGCATGCATGTTGAAGTTTCATTGGTCTTGCCACTTGGGATGTTGCTTGTCTACTAAGCAAATGAGTTTGGCACTTTCTTGTGTCTATATGTTGAATACTTTGTGAATCTTTGATTTTAATCAATGAAGTGTTTGGTTTATGATTGACAATCTTGCAAGTGGTTGAATATGCTTTGTTGCTGTTTGCATTGTTTGTGTGTTCTCATAGTTTTGCAGAGATCTTATCACTCATTCCTGTATGAAGTCATACCTAATAGTGAAATGTGCATGATAGGTTCGTCAAAGGGAGGAGGATACACAGTGCAGTAAAATGATGCTACGTTTTCGAGAGGACAAAATTAGAAGGCTGGAATCTGTTGCAGATGGTTTACTATCGTCAGATGTATATCTCTTAGAGGAGAAAAATGCTTTATTTGAAGAGCTTCAGCTTCTTCGAGGCCGGCTTGATCGCAACCCTGAACTCACTCGATTTGCCATGGAAAACATAAGACTCCTGGAACAACTTAGAAAGTAATGTTTAGTTGCCATTTCATCTTGAATCTGTGATCCGCTGCTTAAATTGCATCTCTTGGTCTTGTAGGGAGGAGTCCAAAATTTAGGAGCAGTAGAGTTTGGGAACAACTTAGGACCTTGCATTCATGAATTTTTCCTCAGCTTTCCATTACAATGATTGATGCTAGCAGCAATTTGTATTGAAATAAATGCACAGACATGTAATTGCATATAGCTTATAAGGTGTACTGAAGAGTTGCATTTTTTGATGGTAGATACCAAGATTTTTATGAAGGAGGGGAAAGAGAAGTTTTAATTGCAGAGGTTTCTGATTTGCGTGATCAGGTATGTTAGAGGTCTTAACATAACATGCATATTGAATTCATTTAATCCCTTTGTGAAGAATAAGGATGTCATTCATTTGCTTATTATGCCTGACAGCTGCTTGAGGTCTTAGAAGGAAAGTTTGAGCAAGATAAAAATCCATGTACACTTTCAGCACCTCAGGTAAGGCTGTTCATTAGGTTGTTAAATGTATTGTGTGTTTAGGTTTCCTTGTTGGCAGTAATCAAAGGCTCTCAGAGAATCTGATGCAGGCAGTGCTTGCTCCCGAGCTTGCTTGTATTGCGAGAGAGAACGATATGTTAAAATCAGAGGTCTGTCTGCGATTTGTCTAGCTGCTGTCTGTGTTGAAGTCTTTTTCAAGAATTCTTTTTAAATTTATGTCACTTCTAGATATATTTATAACAGGACGTTTAATTTTTTGTAGGTAGATAATACTCGTAAAGAGATTGAAGATTGCAGGGATCATCTCAGTGCCTGCCTGGAAGCCAATGAAAAAATGTCGAGGTAGTTATGAAGTCTTATTTCTTGTGATAACAGTCTATACTCTGAAGCTGCAAAGTCAGATCTCTGCTGATAATTTCTTGTGGAGGGCGGTTATTCATTTGACAGCTATTTAATGCTAGCTTTACTGCTGATGTCCTCAGGGAAATTGATGAATTGCATGTGCAACTTGAAGATCTCAAGACAACTTGCTATCAGCAACAAAATGATCTGGATACTTTAAGGGTATATCTTTCTTTTTGACCTTGCATTTTATGTTTTCTGCAGTGTTTAGGCCCACAATAAGATCCTACACAAGAAATCTCCAATAACATTTGCAGTTTATTGATTGTTGTTAATATTTGCAGTCTCACTCAATTGGTGGTGTGAATCTCGAGAGAGAGGATAGATATGAACAGATCATAAATGACTTGAAAGCACAGCTTCAAATGGTTGGTAGTCAACCCTTAGTCTGTCAAGTGTCAATGAATGATCTGGTTTCACAAATATTTAATGGAATGTGTAGAAACTGAACTATACAGTAGTTTACAGTTTATTAAATAGCTTATTTAAGTAGTTTAATAACAGACCTGCTTTGAACTGGAAGCGTAAGTTCTTATAAACATTTTTGTCAATATTTAGAAATCAATTACTACTGCCTGCTTTGAGACTTGAATGGTAAAATTTTCAAATGTATTTGTTTATTGTATCATGATCAGTACTTTCTTTCCTGCTTCTTCTCAGCTACACCGACCATTCTAAACTATAATTCTCTATACAGGAAATGGAATTGAGAACAAAGATTGAAGATGGTCAAGTATCTGTGAAGAATAATAGACATGATTTGCAAGAAAAAACAGAGAGAGAACAGCAGCTTGAAATGAGACATTCAGAGGAAATAATGCAACTACAACTAGAGATTGAAACAGTTGAAACTGTTTTAGAAGAAGAGCGTTTGTATCGAATAGAGGCAGAAGAAAGGGTTATGCAGCTTAACCAGGATTTGGAAGCAGCAAGTGAGAAATATTTGCAACTTGGCAAAGACCTGGAAGCAGCTTTGGCAAAAGTTAATGACGACAATTCTGTGATTGAGGCATTAGAATCACAGCAGCTATTTTCATTAAATGAGGTGGAGAACCTTAAAGTACAAAATAGGGAAATTTTAGAGCTTCTTAACAAAAAGGAAGATGAAAGTCACATGCTGGAACATAAGCACAAAATTTTGCACGACCACCTGAACAGAGATAAAGAGATGGGGCTGGATGAAAAACGAATAAAAGATAATTGCAGTGAAAATGTAAATAATGAATATTCTTCAATGCATATTAAGCTAGAGAGGATACAAAGGGCTCTTGAAAAAGCCAGGAGGCTCAACATGAGATTACAAAACGAGCAAGCTTCACAAACGTCACATGAAAAAGAAATGGATAATGTTCGCAGACAAGTTGAAAGTGAAACAGCAGAGGTGATCATTTGCTTAGAGGAGGAACTTGTTGCACTTCGCCAGCAGGTTGATTCAACAACTGCAAGAGAATCTGAAAAAGATGAGCACCTGACACATTTGAAAGGAAAAATTGAAGAACTACAAGATACATTAAAATGCCTTACAGAAGAGAATAAGAGATTAGTAAGTATGATGACTGAGAAAGATTCAGAGATAAAGGACCTGAAGGATGAATGGGAAAAAGCAGCCACAGATCTAGCAAATTACCTTGCAGAAGGAGATCAAGCACTTGAAGGTGCATCTGAGCAGATGGAAAATATTGTGGATTCATTTCACCACAAAAGGCTTAATATTGATCAAGGAGTGGAGCGGTTGGTGGCCATACTTGGTGAAAAGGAAAGAGTAATTGACACCCTTCAAAACCGACTGCAGCATGCCCATAAGCTAGCTCGTGAGACAGAAGGAAAGGTCAGATCCTTGCAGGAGGCAATGTTGACAATTACAGAAGTGCAGCAACGAGAGAATGATGAGATGTCAATGGAGGCATGCAAGACGAGGTCAGAGTTATCCCAGAAAATATCTTTCATTCAAGGATTAGAGTACGAGGTAGCTAACTGCCAAGTCAGCATAAGGGAGGCAGAGAAACGTGCAAGTGCTGCATTTATTATGGTCAAACATCTTACTGAGCTGAATGATGAGATATCAAAGGAGGCATCTAAAGTGAGATCAGAATTGTCCCAGAAACTGTTTATCATTCAGGGATTAGAGAGTGAAGCAGTTAACTACCAAAGTGGCATAAGGGAGGCAGATAAACGCGCCACTGCTGCATTTATTGTGGGGAAAAAGCATACTGAACTGAATGAGGCCCAGAGACAAGCAGTGGAAAGTGTAGCTTTGCAGCTTGAGGAAGCTTTGGAGGTGAGCAGCCAGAAGGGAAATTTGATTCGTGATATGCAGAGGGAAGTGTTGGAAGCAAGGCTGCAGATTGACTCTCTGAAGCAACATTTACTGAAATCTGAGGAAGAAAGTGATGAACTGAAACTAGCTCTGGCCAATGAGCATGATAAGATGAAAATCGCCGAGGAAATAGCTGAAGTGAAAGAAGAGAACTTCCAGAAGATGGAGGATGAAGTGGAAAAATCATGGCAAAAAGTGTTTGAGGTTGAGACTAAACTTTGTGTATCTTTTGGAGCTATTGAGAGGGAGCTATCTGCTCACAAAGCTGACTCAATAACATACTTCAACAATTTCAAAAGACAAGTACAAGATCAATTTGAAGAGATGCATGCATTGAAGGATGATCTCATATATAAAGCTGGCCATCAAACAGAAGTGATGGAAAAAACAAAGCAAACTATTACGGAATT